>PVIH01004451.1:0-140140 GCA_004025045.1 Sigmodon hispidus
TCCTTGGCGAGGTTCCCCACTACCGAGCCGGTGGGCATTTCCTCGGGGATCTTGTAGCGGATCTGCTCCGAGAGCGCCGGGCAGAACAAAGGCAGCAGGAAGGGAAGGAGCATTGGCCGCCTTTGCACCCGGCGCCTCTCTGCAGCGCCCTCCCACATTTTTCTTGTTTCCCTTCGTTTGCTCACCAGCCTGGAGAGTCTGGGTTATGAGGAAGCTCCGTGCTGCGTATATTCCGGGCTCCAAATGGTCTTTGGTGCCAGTTCTAGACCATGAAACGATTCTTTTGCTCTGGAGAATCGGTATTTAAAGGATGAGAAAGGGCTCCTTGTAAAACACTCTGCGGCTGCGCGGGCAGTGGCGCTTCAGGCTCTCCAGTCTGGCCAACAGCGGCACCCAAAGTTCATAGTAAGAAACTGCAGTCTCTGCTGTTTCAAGTTTTTATTCAGTAATTTCTTATATCTAATAACGTTCAAAATCTATTTTCAAAAATGCTTTTTACAACAAATTTCCAGGATCATGTCTCTAAAAGCTTAATATCCGTTGGTGTAAGCATTCTTTAATCTTTAATACTCCACTAGTGAGTCAAACATGGCTATAACAGTCTTGGCCTAAATAATCTCAGGTAGTGATACATATTTACTGAGCAGAAATACGGTGGGATAAGTTTTCTTTTTCTTTTTTGTCCTTAATACTTTATATCTTTTAAATTCACATTAAATATTATTTTCTTCACATTTTATTTCCTAAGAGTGTGTCAGTAATGTTGAAACGTGTTCTTCTCTTTCTCCTTCTCCGTTTCCTCCTTTCTCTTTCTCTTCTCCTTCTTTTCCCCCTACTTCTTTTTTCCTCCTCCTCTCTTTTTTTGATGTAGGGATTATCTACATAGTGTAGCTGTCCTAGAAGTATGTCCACCAGGCTGGCCTTGACTTACAGATATCCACCTGTTTCTGCCTCTCAAATGCTGGGATTAAAAGTGTACACCACCATGCTTGGATTAAATGTTCCCCTCAAAGGTGCAATTCATCATCTAACTCATTTCATTTTGCAAAATACTTTGAACAATTGCTTCACAGAAGTATTATCTGATTCTCATTTTCACTATGTTGGGTTAAGGAACGATACCGGCTGAACTGTTAGGTCATTCATTTCCCATTACAATTATTTTCATTATAAACTATAAAGTCAAGATTCAAATCAGCAAGAAAACAATAGCTTGCCTGATGAACCAGGGGACTAAAATCTATAGGACTCCTGTGCTTGTCTCTTCCTATGCACTTGCTTTATATTTCAAGATAACTTCAGAATTGAAGGGAAACCTGCCCAGGAAGAGCTTTCCATAGCTCCCTGACTTTAGTGATGGGTTCTCCTCTTTGTTTAAAAATGTATTTGAAAATCTAATATGTGTTGACTGGGGTAGTTTCTTCTCACTATATCAGGAAATCCTATTTACACCAGTGTGCTTTTTTCACAATACATTTTGTACATATTGTCCTCTTCCTAAATGATTATACATCAGAACCCCACAGGAGTGAAATATTCTCTCATGAGACTAAATGCTTGTTCATGTGAAAAATACAAAATATATAAGCATTTTGCTAAAAAACACTTTTAGTTAGCACTAGGAGGGTCCCAGTAGTGACTATCACCTTGTCATACTCCTCTTGCAGATAAGTGTAGTACAAAACAAACACTCTGCAAAAGAATATGAAAGTAGTCAATCCCCAGACTTACTTATTTCTAACCTTTTGTCCTCCAGAAGAATGGATAAACCAAAGTGGATATTGGTCTGGAGTTTGTCAGTATGACTGGTTATTGAATAGAACAAGCTTTCCCAGTATCTCCACAGACACTTCAGCTGAAGCAATACATTGGAGTTGTGTGTGAAGACATGCAGTTGTCCATTTCTCAAATAGAGTTACAACATTTGAAGACATATTGAGGGTTGAGATAGAAGAAGAGGCTGGCCCAGAGGTCTTACTTCTGTCTCCTGATTATTGCAATCAAGTGAAACCATACCTACCTTGAAATGTCATTGTGTTTGACATATTTAATCTATTTTGACCAATTAATTTTAATGTAGTATTAGGGTTAGGGTTAGATATCATGTCTATTTTTATACAGATTTTAGTGTTGCTTAACACATTTCATTCTTTTGTTTATGTGTGTGTGTGTGTGTGTGTATGTGTGTGTGTGTGTGTGTGTGTGTGTGTAGGTCAGAGGTGAATGTCCTCAGGAACCATCACCTTATTTTTGAGTCAAGGTCTCTCACCGGGACTTTGGTTTCTTCAGTTAGGTTAGACTGGCCAGACTAATCTCAGAGATCTGCTTGTCTTTGCCTCCCCAGTACCAGGATTAGAAATGTATTGAGATTTGAACTTAGGCATTCATGTTTCTACAAGAAGCATTTTACTGCATAAGATATCTACCCAGCTGAATGTATTTCATTCTTGAAGCATCTATCTAATATTCTATGAGCAACCCAACTTTAGTAAATGAGTATGCTTTACATCGTTGAGCAACTAATCACACTTCTTAAGTTGAATTGCATGGAGATAGAATCAAAGCAGAGAAATGCTTCAGGTAGAGAAGAATATTACCACTCTTTTAGAGATTTAAATTCCAAGGAGAATCCCAGGAAGGTAGCCAAAGAGAAAGACTCAACAATTCATTTTCACTTTTTAAACAATTCATTTAAATATTTCATAAATATTTAAACTTAAGAAAATGAAGTGAAAAGTAGGTAGACAGCACAAAAATGTGTTAGCCTACTTATTCACATTCTTGTCCACAGGTTTTAATTAAAAGATATCACAATCTGTGTGCTTCTTGCTAAAGTATAACCACCGAAATAAAATAGTAATGTTTTCTTTAACGTTTCAATGGCTTTAAATCTACATTTTTTTCAAGTTCTTGTTTTTGCAAAATGACTGAAACATTTCATACAAAATATAGTTCTTGTGGGTATAAAGACAAATGAAGACGGGTCTTTGGAAATGACTCATGGATAAATTGCTAGACTTGAAAGTGTGAGGCATTTGGATTCCTAGAACCCATGTAAATACCAGGTAGGCATAGTGGCCCACCTGTGATCCCAGCACACAAGATATGGAGACGGGATCGCTGAGCAAGCTGACCAGCCATGTTAGTCAAATTGGCCAGCTCTGGGTTTAAATAAGGAGCCCTTTTTCAATAGACAGGGTGGAAAGCAATAGAACATGACACATGGCATCATGAAAACACTGTATCACACAGGCACACAGAAAAGATAAACAAGTGAACTCACCTGCACACTTGGGGTTTCACCCTTACATTCTTGAAAATCTATGGATGTTAACAAAGAGTCGCTTTTCTCACAGCTGTCTTGGCTAATAAGTGTATCCACGTAGTTAGGCTGAGGGAAGATAATGTGGCTCTTTCGAGAGTCTGCGGTGAGTGAAACCTCATGGGAATATGTTTGTAGGAAAGCCTGAACCCCATCCAAACCTACAAAGTGTGAAGCAGGCACATCTTCCAGCCCACCACCTGTAGATTGTAGCATGTGTGACTTGTGCCAACGCCACAGTCTGAGAGCCAATAGCACAGTGACAAAGACAAGGAAAACACAAGAAACAGTGGCCACTGCCACTACCAGGTAGAGAGTGATATCTGAATCATCTGGTTCACTGGGGGTCCTGATGCTGCTTAGGTCTGCCAGAACATCAGGAATGCTGTTGGCCACAGCCACAGTGAGTGTCACAGTGGCTGAGAGTGGGGGCTGGCCATGATCCTGTACAGCTACCACAAGGCTCTGTTTAAGTGCATCTCTGTCCAGGAGAGCTCTTGCTGTGCGCACTTCACCTGTGTGTAGCCCTACTGAGAAAAGTCCTGGCTCACTGGCTTTAAGCAGGCGATAAGACAGCCAAGCATTTGGGCCTGAGTCTTTGTCCACAGCTACTACCTTGGTTACTAGGTATCCAGGCTCTGCAGATCGGGGAGCCAGCTCCACCCCTGTTGAACCATCAGTGGGGAGGGTAGGGTATAGGATCTCAGGGACATTGTCATTCTTGTCCAGCACAAAGAGGTTCAATGACACATTACTGCTGAGAGGTGGGTCCCCACTGTCACGTGCAGTCACTCTTAGTTGTAGATTTCGAAACTGCTCATAGTCGAAGGATCCAAGTGCATATAAGACACCAGTGTCAGAGTTGATGGAGATATAAGAAGACACTGGTACCCCTTGGATGGTGTCCTCTGCTAAAGCATAAGTGACTTGGGCATTCTTGTCACTGTCGGGATCTTGTGCAGTCACTGAGAAGATGGATGCACCTCTGGGATTGTTCTCGGGGATGTAGATGGAGTAAGAGGAATCAGAGAAGGTGGGTGGGTTGTCATTGGTGTCTGACACATGAATAGTTAAGTGAGTTTCTGTGGACAGAGGAGGAATTCCACCATCTGTGGCTTTCAGTGTGATGTTGTACATGGACATCTTTTCTCGGTCCAGGTTTTGTGCAGTGACCAACCTGTAATAATTATCAATTGATTGTTCTAATTTAAAAGGCAGGTTTTCTGGAAAAGAACAGGTCACCTCACCATTTTTTCCTGAATCTTTGTCTTGGAGGTAGAAAAGAGCGATCACTGTCCCAGGTGGTGTATCTTCAGGGACTGGGCTGCTCACAGATGTGACAGTCACTTCTGGGGCATTGTCATTCACATCTAAAATCGTGATCAGTACTTTTGCCTTGGTCAGACTACCAGCACCATCTTGAGCTTGAACTTCCAGTTCATAGAAGCTGGATTCTTCATAATCCAGACCTTTTAAAGTAGACAGTTCTCCTGTAAGGGAGCTCAGATGGAATATTTGCAGGAGTTCTGGAGTTATTTTCCAAAAAGAATACGTTATTTCCCCATTGACTCCCTCATCAAAGTCGATAGCATTTACTGTGAGAAGTCTTGTGCCTACTGGCACGTTCTCAGGGACTGTCGCTTGATACCGGGGCAGAGAGAATACAGGCGTATGATCGTTCACATCCACCACTGTCACTCGGATGCTGGCGGTGCCAGATCTGGGTGGGTCTCCGCCATCATAGGCTGTGAGGATCAAATGGTGAATACCCTCTTCTTCCCGATCAAGAGCCTTCTCCAGCACCAGTTCTGGGTACTTAGTCCCATCATCTCCACTTTGCACAACCAGGGAGAAGTGGCGATTGGGGCTTAGTTGGTATTTTTGGAGTGAATTCATGCCCACGTCTAAATCTGTAGCTTCTTTTAGTGGAAATCGCACCCCAGGAACTGCATTCTCCATTATTTTTATGTTTATTTCTTCCGTTAAGAATCTAGGGGTGTTGTCATTAACATCCATTATTTCTATCTCTATAGGGTAAAGATTCATTTTGTCTTCTAGCAAGACGTTAAAGCTTATGAGGCAGGGCGCGCTCTGGGCGCACAGCTCCTCCCGGTCTATCCTGCCTGCCGTGACCAAGCTGCCACTTCGCGGGTTCAGAGAGAAAAGCTGGGTCTTACCTTTGGAGACGATTCGGACTCTGCGCTCTGCCAGCTCCCGAGGCTGCAGTCCCAGGTCCTTAGTGATATTTCCCACAAAAGACCCTTTGTCTGTCTCTTCAG
Organism: Sigmodon hispidus; assembly: GCA_004025045.1. Lineage (NCBI taxonomy): Eukaryota > Metazoa > Chordata > Mammalia > Rodentia > Cricetidae > Sigmodon > Sigmodon hispidus. The sequence goes on from PVIH01004451.1 coordinate 5,602, forward strand.
ACACGGAGTAGAGAATCTTTCCTGCCCAGGCTTCCCACCTGGCCCCCAGGAGGATGGAGAGCAGCACAAATCCTCTGTAGTCCGCGCCCCTCTGCCCAATCGCCATTGCGGTCCGCCGGATCTTGCTCAGACCCTGAGAATGTGCCTCAGGACCCAGTTGTGTCCGCCCGGACCCCCCTGGGTGCGGAATAGAAGCCGGAAATCCAGCCAAATAAAGGCTTGAGTTTGGCGCAGCTTGGAGGAAGGCTAGTGTCAGTCTGCCCTTTCTTTATGCTGTAAACTCGGTGGTTCTCAGCTCTGGCACCACCTTCTCCTGGTTGGTGAACAGCGGCCCGCAGAGTTCATACTAAGTTACTGCACCGCCTTGAAGCAAAATGAACTGATTTTTATATAAAGCTGTTTAATTCTTCAAACTCCTGTTTACTTAAATTTCTTCCCTCCAGACACCACGTATACTTTAAAGATACATTTTTAAGGTATAGATTATTTGAAAAATCCAAATACTTTAAAAAATACCTTTCATGAGGCAACTTTGAAGATATGTTCTTGAACACCAATATACATTTTAATAAGAGAAAATCAAGCTTTTGTAAGTAAATATGTAACGTTACTTTAATCTATATAGTAATTCTACACTACAAATATATCTTTATATAATATTTTACTGTCTCTGAAATTTTCTGTTGATGAACATTTATTTGGAGTGCTATTTAGTTTATTTCTTATTAAAAATGTGGGTTCTTCATGGCGACTCTCTGTTAGTTTATTTTTTCTCCCAACAACTGATATCTCAACAGCTGTTTGATTAGAAATGGGTGATTTATGCAGATGATAAAACAGCTAGGTGATTTTGTGGATTTGTTTCCATGAGGATTGAAAACCCAATATGTTTTCATATTGGGCGCGGACTACAGAGGATTTGTGCTGCTCTCCATCCTCCTGGGGGCCAGGTGGGAAGCCTGGGTAGGAAAGATTCTCTACTCTATGTCTGAAGAGACAGACAAAGGGTCTTTTGTGGGAAATATCACTAAGGACCTGGGACTGCAGCCTCGGGAGCTGGCGGAGCGCAGAGTCCGAATCGTCTCCAAAAACTGTCTGACAGCTTAGCTTGGTATTAACTATTTGCATGGTAAGTTGATCAAAAAGTTTCATTTAGTTCATGATTTCCCAGTGTTTAATTGTTGATCGGCTCACATGAATAAGTGATTACTGTGAAAACAGTATCTGATTGATTTTTCTACAGTGAATTTTATTTTTGTTTAAATTATATGGCTACAGGAAGCTCAGATGAATAAGTAAAATAAACCAGGCATTTACCCATGAAGCCCAGTAGCTATCTTTGGCAATGTTGATGGGAAGTAAAGATGCAGTTTAAAATCACTCAGTATTGATGATACAGTAAAATAGTTCTTGTCTTCTCAGAGCTTATAAAACAACCATATTTATGTAGGAGGCTATTTAATTCACATGACTAATACATAGGACATAGATTGCTTAACATTAATACTGAATTGAAACAAAAATTAAAGAATTATATTGCCAATGCTCAAACAAACCAATTTGAAAACTCATGATTGGAAACAAACACTTCCATAATAGCTACAAACATGTAAACAGCACATTGCTGGCTTAAGAAGACATGTATTACTCCCATCTTCTAATTTAAAAGCATAAACTTGTCAAGTATAGCAGAAGTCTAGCATCTGAGAGGAGGAGGCAGGAGGGTCACCTGTTTAAGACCAGCTTGAGCCACACAGAGAGTTCTAGACTACATGGTGCTACATAAGATCTTGTCTAAACAATTTAATGGTTTTGCTTTTCTTCTCTCTCCTTTCTTTTCTTGTACAGTTTTCTTTTTCTCTCTTTCTCCTCCCTTTCTTCCTCCCTCTGTCTTCCTTCCTTGTGGGAGTGTTTAAATCAAGGCATCAGATAAGCACTGGTCCACAGAGCTGGGTGTCCAGCCTCTTAATTTATCTTTATTATCAGCTTACAAAGGAAAGCCTCAAACATTTTCCATATGTATCCTAAACTAGGTTTTTATTACATATGCACACCAAGTTCAGGTGTATAAGTTTGTTCTGTTGTCAGATGATGGGATATTTTAACTCAGGATTGGGAAAATTTAATTGCTTAACAACTTAGCAAATTATCAAGCTTTATTAATTTTTATTAATTTCTTAGCTATCAGTTTTAATCCCTCTCCTTTTGAGGCAGATTCTCACTATGTAGCACAGGCTAACTTCAGACTTCCTGCTTCAGTCTTCTCAGTTCTGGAATTAAGATGTGCAGCACCACACCTACCTTATCACCATCTGCTTACTTTTGAGGAGGGCCAATCATAGACTTCCCACCCTATTAGAAGTCTCTCTCTTGTTATTCCTGTTAGAGTAACTTTGACAAAAGACTCACCATTTTCTGCTTGGTAATCCATGACGTTATTTGTGTCTTTGGCCATTTAGAATAAAACCAGTTCCTCTAAATCATAATCCTCATTTTCTTCAAATAGTTAGATACAAAATTTCTATTTATTAAATATAGAGATCCTATAGGACAGAAGCTTATTTTCTTTAAATACTAAATTAGGTAAATTTTGTCTGCTTAGCCTTTGTCCTCCAATTCATAAGTCAGTCTATATTTTTAAGAGATATTTTCTATAAGTGATCTTACATTAAAACTTATTTTCATTATTAAATATCATCAAATACCTAATAAGTTATTGTAATTAATTTAACGAAAATAATAATGGTGATGTCAAAAAAACACTTGTTCCCTATACTATTTTATTGCTGGAAAAAGATTCCACAAAGTTGTTTTATTTCATCTTCCAGAATTATGAAAGGTGGATAAAGCAAGGTTTAAAAATTTTATTATCAATTGGAGGACCATAGAGATTTTTATTGGCTCAAACAAGTGAGAAATGGTTCTAAGCATATTATTCTGTTTAAAAAAATATTTATTCATTATGTATACAGTGTACAGAAGAGGGCACCAGATGTCATCATAGATGGTTGTGAGCCACCATGCTCAGGACCTCTGGAAGAACAGTTAGTGCTCTTAACCTCTGAGCCATCTTTCCAGCCCTATTATTAAGTTTTTTAAGCACTAAAAATTAGGTAGTCCCTTCCACAGGCATCAGTGATTTTTTAAAATTTCATTTATAAAATGTTAAAACAAGCTGTTCCTTTGCTATCATTGGAGCTGCAGCAGTCAAAATGAAGTTCAGTGCATTTGTGACCTCTGACCGAAGCAAGAACCAATGCATCTTCCAACATTTGGAAGGTTGTGGTTTTCTCTTTTAAAAGAACTGAGACAAACAACATGATATTCAACCTATGTCCTCATGAAAGGATGGCAGATCAGCAAAGCAATCCAACCTTAAATGTAATCTATACTGAACATGTACAGCAGGAAAATGATAGTTAACACAATGGTCCTAGGAACCAGTTCACCACCAAACCAAAATTAGACAAAGGTCACAAAAAGATCCTGGAACAGAAATCTAACTCTCACCAAGTAGGATATGAAAAGGGCAAATGGAAGAAACAATCAGGATGCAGACATAAAGAATGTGCATGTAACTTTCACTAAGAACTAGCACAAGATGGTAGAGTGCTTGCCCCGCATGCACAAAGCCCTGGGTCTGATTCTCAGCACTGTGTAAACCACGTGTGGTAGTGCATACCCCTGAGGCAGAGGCAGGATGATCAGAAGCTCAAGGTTAGCCAAGTGAGGCCAGCTTGGGGTGCAAGAGACCTTGTCTAAAAAGGGGGGCAGGGAGAGGGAAATAACTCATGTGACAAATCTCAGATTTCCATCATTTTGGAACATATCAGCAATTATCATGTACTACTGAGGGAAAATGAAAAACAGAGATCTTAATTGTACATAGTAAAGTCTATAATTCCATTTCAGCTTAGAATATAAATTGTCTAACTGTCCTATAATAGGGAAAATACTTGTGAATGAGATGTAGAAAATCAAAGGTACAGAAAAAAGGTGTAAACAAATTTAGAGTATGAAACATAAGCTTTTCCCTAGAAACACCAAGAGACAGAGCTCTATTGATAAAAAGGAAAAACATCAGAATTGTATTGTTTTAGCTGAGTTTTCATTGCTGTGATGAAAACATCTTAAGAAACTCATTTGAAAGAAGAGAGGTTTGTTTTTGACTCACAGGTTCAGAGTGTCATTCATGGTACCCTGGCTCTGTTGTTTTGAGGCTACACATCACAGTAGGATCATGTGGTAGAGCAAGGCTGTATACCTTGTGTTCATCAGTAAGCACAAGTCCAGGGGCAATATTTATACCCTTCCAGGTTGTATCTCTAAGCAACCAACTTTCTGCTACTGGGACCCACCCTCCAGAGCTTCCATTATTTCTCAATAGTCCACTCAAATATGAGCCCATCAGTGGGCCGACCCATTGATGAAATAGGGATCCTTACAAAACAGTACCTTTCCAAATGCCCACCTTTGAGTATTTTTATTGGAAACCAAGCCTAGAATCTCTGAGAGACATTTCATATGCAAAACTGACAAATATGATTCATTGCAAAAGAGAAAAGTCTATCAATGTTCAAAGAGAACATTACCATTTCCTGTTTTTTTTTTTTTAAATAAAAGCAATAACCTTACCTGACCAAGGTAGTCGCCCTCTTTACAAAAAGCTGAGTCTTCCTGTGTCAATAAAGGCTCATTTTTCTCACAGCCTTCCTGACTGATGAGTGTGTGAGCATAATTGGGCTGGGGAAAGATCAGATGGCTCTTCCTCGAGTCTGCTGTGAGAGAGACCTCATGGGAATAGGTCTGCAGAAAAGCCTGCACCCCATCAATCCCCACAAAGTGTGAAGTGGACATATTTGACACACCCTTCCTTGTGGCCTTCAGCAATCTTGACTTATGCCAGTGCCAGAGCCTGAGCACCAACAGCCCCATCACAAAAGCAAAGAAGATGCAAGAGACAGTGGCCACTGCCACCACCAGGTAGATTGTAAGGCTTGAATCGTCTGACTTGTGTGGGAGATCAAGGCTGCCCAAGTCAGCTAGGATGTCAGGAATGCTGCTGGCCACAGCCACAGTGAGTGACACAGTAGCTGAGAGAGGGGGCTGGCCATGGTCCTGCACAGCTACCACCAGGCTCTGCTTCAGAGCATCTCTATCCAGCAGGGCCCGGGCAGTGCGCACCTCCCCTGTGTGCAGCCCCACTGAGAAGAGCCCTGGCTCGCTGGCCTTGAGCAGACGGTAGGACAGCCAGGCGTTCTGTCCTGAGTCTTTGTCCACTGCTACCACCTTGGTTACTAGGTATCCAGGCTCGGCAGAGCGGGGAGCTAATTCCACACCAGTAGAACCGTCAGTGGGGAGGGCAGGGTACAAGATCTCAGGTACATTGTCATTTTGGTCTAGCACAAACAAGTTTAGTGACACATTGCTGCTGAGTGGGGGTTTCCCTCTGTCGCTGGCTGACACCATTAGATTCAGCTCTTTAAACTGTTCATAGTCAAAGGAACACAGTGCATAAAGGACACCAGTGTTGGAGTTGATAGAGAGGAAGGAGGATAGAGGTGTACCCTGGAGAGTTTCTTTGGTCAGAGAGTAGATAATTTCGGCATTCTCATCACTATCAGGGTCCACTGCATTCAAGGAGAAGATGGAGATGCCTTTAGGGTTATTCTCAGGGACATAAACAGAGTAAGATGAACGGGAGAAAACAGGTGGGTTGTCATTAATGTCTGCCACATCGAAGGAGATGAACCTTGCTGTAGACAGAGATGGTGTTCCTTTATCAGTGGCTGTCACAGTGATGTTATATGAGGACACCTGTTCCCGATCCAGTTCTGTAGTCGTCACTAATCGGAAATAATTGTCTAATGATCCTTCCAATTTAAATGGGAGACTTTCTGAGATAGAACATGTTACCAAGCCATTCCGCTCAGAGTCTTTATCGTAAACTTGGAAAAGAGCAATTACTGTCCCCGGAGGTGCATTTTCAGCTATTACTCTGCTACCAGATGTAACAACCACCTCTGGTGCATTGTCGTTCACATCCAAGATGGTTATTAAGACTTTTGCTCTGTCTTGCAGACCTGGCTGATCCCGGGCTTCAACATCCAGCTCATAAAATTTTGCATCTTCATAGTCTAGAGTCTTAGAAGTGGAAATCTCTCCAGTTAAACGATCCAAACAGAAAATCTGTGAGATCTCTTCTGTGATCTTCACAAAGGAATATGTTATTTCTGCATGGACTCCTTCATCCTGGTCAGTGGCATTTACTGTTAACACTCGTGTACTTACGGGCACATTTTCAGGAACACTCACACGGTAGATGGGCTGAGTAAATACTGGAGCATTGTCATTTGTATCCACAACAGTTACCAGAATTCGTGCCGTGCCTGTTCGGACAGGGTCACCACCATCCATAGCAATGAGTACCAGATGATAAACCGCTTCTCTCTCCCTGTCCAGGGTATGTTCCAACACCAACTCTGGGTAGGTGGGCCCATTGGCTTGGCTTTGCACATGTACTGAGAAGTGACTACTACCGCTGAGCTTGAAGCTCTGAACAGAGTTCACTCCCACATCAGGGTCATAGACACCCATTAGTAGAAAACGAGAGGATGGAGCTGCATTTTCGGGAATTTTTACTTCCAAGTCTTCCTTTAAGAATCGCGGTGCATTGTCATTAATGTCCGCTATTTCCACTTCCACGGGATAAAGATTTAGTTTATCCTCCACAAGGATGTTAAAGCTCACCAGACAGGGCGCGCTCTGAGCGCACAGCTCCTCCCGGTCTATCCTCCCCGCAGTGACCAAGCTGCCGCCTCTCGGGTTCAGGGAGAAAAGCTGCGACCTACCTCTGGAGATAATGCGGACCCCGCGCTCCGCCAGCTCGCGGGGCTCCAGCGCCAGGTCCTTGGCGATGCTGCCCACGAAGGAGCCTTTCTCCAGTTCCTCCGGAATAGAGTAGCGAATCTGCCCAGCGTCGGAACCCCACAACCACCACAGGAGATTGAAAAGCAGAAGTAGCTCGCAGCAATGCGGGTGCCTCTGCAGAGCCGCCATGACTGGCTAGTTAAAAGACTTCCCAGTAATTACCGGCAGGACAAAGAGCTCCGCCCCACTTTGTAATGCACGAAATTAGAGGTAAAGGCCCTTAAATGAACAGAGGCCAGTTGAGAACCATTTCAGGTTAGAATTTCTGCACAACTTTGCTATCTCAAAAGGCCACAACCCAGTTCCCACTGATTTTCTGGCTCGGGTTAGGGAATAGCGACACTTAGAGTCTTAACTTCATACTGCACCCGTTTTATGACTGGTAGAGGATTTTACTTCTGTTAAATTTGGAGTTAGGGCATTTATATTTCTCTCAATAAGAGAGTGAATGAAACAGAAGAATAATATGTTTTGTTTCAAGTGATCTTAAGTGTTCTTTGAGAAATACTTATTTTTGTGGAAATATTTCTTATAATCTTGTGGAATGGAATTGGTATCACACTTCTCTGGAAGTCTTGAATCATTACCTCCATCTGCCCGTTTTCAGTAAGGTCACTGATAACCACAAACACATTCTGAACCAATCTACTAGAGTGTCAGCAAATAGAAGATATGCCATTTTTAGATGTCATTGTCTGTTCCTATTAACATCTAAAGAACGGTTGTAACACAGGGTATAAAGGAAGTGAAAATGTATGTTACATAAAACATTTTTTTTTAATTTTAAGGTCAATATTTTTCCTTTTTTTTTGAGACAGGGTTTTTCTGTATTCCTGATTGTCCTGAAACTCACTTTGTAGATCATGCTGGCCTGGAACTCAGAGATCCACTTGCCTCTGTTTCCCAAATACTGGGATTAAAGGCATACATCACCACTACCCATCAATAAATTTTTTTTCCTTCTTTATTTTGTATTTAAACCATCAATAAATTTTTATTTAAGGAATTCCACGTGTGACTCCTTCAATGTTCATTCAGGTCAATGAAGTTCAAGATTTATGAAAATTCCCTTTCTCAAGAAAGATGCTTTATCTAGTTATGATATCAGCCCTGAATTCGTTTTATCTCTCCTTGAATTAAAGACAGACATGACAACCAAAACATTCTCCACTGGAGTATCTCTGGCAACTTCTTCCAACAACTCACTTTAGGAACCATAAGGCAGATCTGCCTCTCATGTGCTAACACTCCACATCTGTTAAGGACAAATTCAGATCATATTCATTTCTGTCTCTCTCAGAATACTAATCTGTATATGGATATGCCAGTGCTACATTGAAACAAACATACATTCACAGGCGTTTTAAATGCAGACCTCATCATGCTCAATACATGCCTCATTGTCCATGTCATCATCCCTTTGAGTTCGTGTGTCATATTCCTTCTTATATGTTTCAAAACTTATACTGACAATGAATCTTCAGTTGAAAGAGAGTTTATTTTTGCACTTGTCTTCCATGCTACATAAAACATCTTAATATTTATTTATTATATTGTACACAGGATATTTGTGATTAACTGCACGTAAAGTAAGTGGATTATTTAAGAGTATAGAGTTGTGTTTAATTCATGAGATGCCTGGAGTTGGCAGTTGTGGTGGTCTGAATCAGAATGGTCCCCATAAACTCATACATTTGATTGCTTAGGGAGGAGCACTGTTTGGGAGGACTAAGGGGCAGGGTTTTGCCAGAATAGTTGTCTTGTTTCAGGAAGTATGTCATTGGGGATGGGCTTTGAGGTTTCAAAAGCCCAAGTCAGTACTACAGTCTGTCTCTTCCTGTTGCATCCAGATGTAGAATCCTTAGCTATTTCTGCAGTACCATGTCTGCCTGCATGCTGCCATGCTCCCCTCCAGAACAATGGACTAAATCATTGAAACTATAACCAAAAACAATGAAATGTTTTCTTTTATAAGAATTGCCATGGCCATGGTGTCTCTTTACAGCAAGATAGCAGTAACCAAGACAGGAATATAACCCATTTCAGGATGCCAAAAGCTTTGAATTCAATGCCAAGCACTGTAGCAAGGTTTTGTTTTTTGTCTACTGGTCCTCAAATCATTACACAGAGACTTTATTATTAATTATGAAAGCTTGACCTTAGCTTAGGCTTGTTTCTAACTAGCTTTTATAACTTACATTAAACATTTCTTTCAATCTATGTGCTATCACATGACTTGTGGCTTTTACCTCTCCTCCTGCATCTTGCTTCTCCTGCTTCTGACTAGTGATTCTACTGTAGTTTTCCCTCCAGACCTCTCTGCTCCCAGAAGTCCTGCCTAACTTCTTCACGTCTAGGTATAGGCCATTCAGTTCTTTAATCATAGGGACACCTCTTCACACAGTGTAAAGGAAAATTCCTTTTGTATAAATTCCCCCCTTTTTATATAGGTAAAAAGAAAATATTTTCACATTAAATTTGCATTAATATACAAAAATCTATACCAAATGTAAAACATTTGAGATTAGTGGTTGTTCAAAAGTAGATGCAACAATCCACCCTTTATTCCATCATTTATATGCAATATCTCAACTTTTCCCTTCAGAAAGAGATTCTTGAATCTAATCTCTTATGTTCAGTCTTTCTTCTGACCAATAACAGTTTGTAACCAATCCCCCTAAATGATGACAAATATCCATACCCCCAAAATAATAAAAAACCACTGACCCTATCTTTTGAAATGTGGGCATTGTGTTACCTAGTTTGCTTTCTGTAGTCTGAAGGTGATGAAATCATTAGGGAACCCATTAGAACACTGGAAGAACTAGCCATAACATTTGTTGTCCATTCTCTGTGCAATGGGAAAGTGCAAAGATTATCTGCATACCTGGCTAGAATAGTCTGTGAGGCTAGACCATCTCAGCCAGCAGCCTTAAAGGTGTTCTGGATGTAGAACTCTGAGGAAACTGCAAAAAGGCACTCTGCGAGACTGAGTGCCATTTGTTTTTATTGGTGTCTGGTTTCCTTGCTCTGAAAACACACAAACTTTTAAAGGTAACATGCATATCTGCATTAACACAAGTGTGAACTATGAACAATCTAGTCAAAAGATGATGTTTTGTTTTATGTTTGAGCAGATATATCACCTGTCTTGTAGTTTTCGAGAGTTTATTTCTTTATATGTGTAGTCAAGAGTTTTCAAGAAGTCAGTCCATCCTGCCCCCATCAAACCTGATTCTATTTAACCTTGAAGAAATCCACAGACTTTCATTTCCGGTGGATACAAAAGCATAACCTCTTCCCCAACACAATATACTTTTTGAATTCCATTTAAGAGTTAAGGCACTCCTAAAGTATCTATGCTGGTTCAATTCAGCAGTCCCTCTTACAACCCCATGTCTCTTAGCATTTGTTGTTCACTTTATCATCAATTAAAAAATTTAAAATCAACACGATACTATATAGGATCCAGACTCTGTGTATTTGTCATATTTACATGGGTTATCTTCTTTATATTATTTTACTCTCTTTAAATACTTTATCTTATTATTTAGAAACTATTTTTTCTATGACTCTCTACACCAATTTTTATTTAGTTTTCAACCTATGCACATTTTTAAAAACACACTGTAAACTGTTTAGAGTTTTTTCATCTGTTCCTGTCTTTACTGAGCACCTATAGCGCTCTCTGACTGCACAAAACAAAATTTAAACTTCTATGACAGTTGCCGTGTGGCTCAGATTAGCACATGAAGCTGGTGGCTGGCTCTGTCCCACTGGCAGCAGCTGGTAGCTGTGTCTCTGTATGTTGCTGAGCCTACCTGAGAGGCTATGGTCACCACAGTCTTTGATTCTGTGTTCTGAAATTTTTTAAAAGCTTTCTCAGTTTAATGGATATATGTGGCTCCATGTTGGGTGCCAAGTGTAGCAAGCATGTTTGGACCACCAGCCTTCAAATCATTACACAGAGACTTATTATTAAGAGAGCATAGCCTTACCTTAGGCTTGTTTCTAACTAGCTCTTATAACTTACATTAATCATTTCTTTCAATCTATGTGCTGTCACGTGGCTCATGGCTTTTACCTTTCCTCCTGTATGTCTTGCTTCCTCTGCTTCCTGCTGGCAACTGTGCTTTTCTTCTTCCCTAGGATCTCTCTGCTCCCAAAAGTTCTGCCTAACCTCTTCCTGTATAGCTTTTGACCATCCAGCTTTTTATTAAACCAATCAAAGGGACATATCTCCACAGAATCAAAGAATATTCCACAACAAAGCAATACAAAAGGGGTAGATAATGTGTCATAATGCAATACATTTCTCTGTTGAATATACTGTTTTAGAATTAACAAAAAATTTTAAGGACATTAGAAAAATTTCTACAGAAAAGAAATTGCAACACAGATAAGCTTACAAAAGATTTTCTTTCTGCATGCTCCACACCCAGAAAAATTAACAAAACACAACAGAATCAAGGACTTCACAATCTGCAGCATTTCATCTCTAAGTTAATGAGTTTCTTTCAAGTACACATAGGAAAGATTTGAAGGAACCATTTGCAAGTTGATTTAATGAAGGTCATGTTTGGATTGTTGTTACTGGCTGCCACTTTCAATCCAAAGTCTTCAGTATTGTGGTAGAACATCTTTGGGATTTGCACTGAGAATTAAATTCAGTGCCTAAAAAATGTTAGAAAGTCCATCCAACCCACTGAAGAAATACTGCAAAATTTCCTATGCAGTCTTGGAGCAGAGATCAAGTCCAAAACAAACTTTAGTGTTGTGCCTATAAGAGTGTTAAAGATGCAGGGCAATATCCATTACCATGGTAAGGAGGAAGAACACAAATATCAAGGCCAAGAATACTACCAGATAAAGCTGGAGCTTGTGTAGGGGACCAACGGGTATGGGTAAGCTCTAAGGTACAGAGATCTTTTGCAAGCTGTCTACAAAGATTACACACAGTGTAACAAAGACTGAACAGGGTATCTGACCTTCATTTCTATTAGAGTCAGAACTAAGTGATAGCATCAACTTGTTGCTCAAAGTATGGCCTGTACAACTTCTCCCATGAGCAATCCTAGGTGGTAGAGTCCTACAAGGCAAGAGAGCCAGACATTGTGTCCAGAGACTATGTCTATAATCACTACTTTGATGATCAGATAACTAGGCTTTCTGTGATGGGCAGTATTTTGTAAGAGTTCAGGACTGTTGTGCTGCAACATTGGGTATAGTATATGTTAAATACTGTCACTGAGGTGGTCCACCAGCATGTACAAGCCCATCCTGGCATTAAGGACTGTAGAATCCTGAATGTGGGACTGTTGTATGATATTTTGTTTGTGTTCTGACAAAAAAAATAAGCTTGCCTGGAGATCAGAGGGTGAAGCTAGCCACTAGGCCAGGCAGTGGTAGCATGCACCTTTAATACCTTTAATCTCAGCACTTGGAAAAAGGAAGGAGGAAGATTTGGATTTCAAGGCCTCCCTAGACTACATGAGATTGAACCAATCTAAAAAAGAAAAGGTGGTAGTGGTACTCACCTTTATTTTCAGAGCTTAGGATCTCATGTCTTTGATCCCAACACAAGGGAGATGGAGATAAGAATATATGGTGGGTACCTCAATTATGTAGCTATACATTTCTTCAAAGGTCAATGACACATTGGTGGTGAGTTTTCCCCTTTACTGTCCAGCTTGAACTGCTTTTTGTTTTATTAGCACTGGTAAAAGCATAGGTGATCTACTCACTGATGCTCTCATCTGGGGCAGTAGTCATCACTCTTGGTATCTGGGAGCTAGCAAAGGAGTTCTCTGAGATACTGATCTTGCATTAAGTCTGGGTCTGGGTGAAACCTTGAGGGAATTTATTCTTCTTCCATAATTCTCTGATCTGGGTGGTGCAGTATCTGGATGGCCTGTTCTTGTTCACAGTGGTGAAGAGCAGTTAATTGCAGAAATGTCCATCTCTGTTCAGAGGTATTTTCTGTACAAGTAACATCTGCATTCAGAGGTACTTTCTGTACAAATAACATCTGCCCCATCTGGCTTCTCCTTTTGAGAAAAGTGAAGTGTGATCAGGCTGAGGCAGTGTGTGGTGGTTTGAGTGAGAATAAACCCAACTGACTCATGGATGAATGCATGGGGAGTTGGTAGAATTGTTTGAAAAGGATTAGAAGGTGTAGCTGTATTGAAAGAGATTTGGCCTTGCTGGAGAAGGTATGGTCTTGCTGGAGGAGGTATGATCTTGTTGGAGAAGGTGTGGCCTTGCTGGAGGAGGTGTGGTCTTGCTGGAGGAGGTGTGGTCTTGTTGGAGAAGGTGTGGTCTTGCTGGAGGAGGTGTGGTCTTATTGGAGAAGGTGTGGCCTCCTGGAGGAGGTGTGGTCTTGTTGGAGGAGGTGTTTCATTGGGGATGAGCTTTAAAGTTTTAAAAGTCCATGCCATTCCCAGTTGCCTCATAGTTGTTATCTCAACATGTCAGCTACTGCATCAGCAGCATGCTGGCCTGCTGGCCAGTCTGCCTATTGCCATGCTCCTCACCACGAAGGCTTACCCTTTGAAACTGTAAAACCCTAATAAACTCTTTCCTCTATAAGTTTCTTTGGTCATGGTATCTCTTCACAGCAATAAAAAAAATGACTAAGGCAGTCAGTAGTACTGCCATGGATTGACTTCTCTATCAGCATCTTGCAAGGATCCTGGGGCAAAGGTTTACCCAGATAGCTCCAGTTTGATCATTTACATTTCAGTGTTACTAATGTCATTTGGTTTTTGTTAATATTCGTGATTATCCCACTTACAAAATAAAAGATTATCAGCTTTCTATCAATCATTTCAAATTTCAATATACAGGTTGACTTCTGACCACAAGTCTGCTTTTGATCTGTAAGGTCACTCACAGGTAAATCTCTGTGTTCACAGAAAATATTTTCTCAGCATTAACTCACTGGCTATGAATGAGCAAATCATGCACACCAGATCTTCGGTAAGGTTCTTCAGCAGTGAGCCCATGGCTGGCTTTTCCAAAATAAATTACTAAATCTCAGAGATTGTCAGGCAGAACACAGAAGAGGAGAAATGCCATAGGTGTGGCCCGGATCCAGAGTGGTTTCTCATGCCTTCCTGGGTGACCTTGAGAGTCCAGAGCACATGCTTTGGTTCTCTGACTGATGGGTAGTTGATATAGACAAACTCAGGATTCAAGGATAATCTTGCTGCGGCTGCAGAGGTTGGCTCATCACTAGCCAATGATGGCATCTGCACTCAGACAGAGGTTCTGCAGAGCCACTGATGGCTTTAAATAAAGATCCAGTTAGAGTAATATTTTACTGTATGCTGATGCTGAAAGCAACCTTTCCATTGTCAGTGTTTTAAATACTCCTATGTAGTATGGCTGCCATTTCTTAAATTAGGATTTTATTCCCTCCAAATTAAATGCTTCATTTGGTAGCAGAGGTTACCTTGTTGCTGTAATGTTTATTGGCATAGTTACCACTTTTTTGACTTCTATTTTCATAAAATAGTCATAATTACACCTTCCCGGGGCTGGAGAGATGGCTCAGCGGTGAAGAGCACCGTCTGCTCTTCCAGAGGACCCGGGTTCGATTCCCAGCACCCACATGGCAGCTAACAACTGTCTGTAGTTCCAGTTCCAGGCAAACACCAAGGCAAATAAATAAATAAAATAAATAAATAAAGTTTTTTTTTTTAAAAAAATTACACCTTCCCTGTTTATTTTAGTAGATTCGAGGGGCCAATAATGAATTTGAAAAGTACACAAATGAGTGAAAGTGTTGGTGATTGCAAAAGATACAGCACAAGTTTTCTTGAAATACCAATTTGGAAGGTGCTATAAAAGTTCATTTTGTCCCCGTTTATTTTAACTTACAAATGTTCTAAATCCCATTTCTCTTAGTTTTTGTCCTGTTTTGTTTCTGAACACACACATGTATATATGAAAAAGGAGAGAGTGAAAGAGACAATGGGGTCTCATTATATAGCTCAGGCCGACCTGGAACTAGAACTTGATATAGATTCAAGTTGGCCTGGAATTTTCCATTCTCCTCTTGCCTCAGCCTCCTCAGTGCTGAGATTACAGACATGTAAAAAATGTAATCTTTTTCATCTCATCTTTCTCCCAAAAAGTAAACAAAAAGAGATGGATAGTTTTTTTTTTAAATACAACTGTATAGTAAAAGCAAGAGATTATTTTTCCTGTTTTCAACTATTTACTTTTAATTAAATAAGTATGATTTAAAAATGAATATATCAGAACTTGAGGGTAAGACCGTACTGCCAAAGATATCATGCACCTGAGTCACAGGACATGACAAAATCAAACTGGTACATACTTGGAAGCTTCATCCCTCCTGGACAGTAGTTGTAAGGTGGAAGTACTGGAAGGTTTTATGCACATGACCAATGGAGAAAAATCATCAACAGCCTCCACCAGCTCTGAATCCTGTGAACTACAATAACAACTTGCCTAGACAGAGACTATCACTGGTGTAATAGTGGCATGAATGTTATGAGAGTAACCAACCACTTCCTAATTGGATTTAAAGCCTGCTCACAAGAAAGAACTCATTCTTGGTACCATTAATTGAGCCAAAATTCTATGGCTGGCTAAAGTCATTGGTGCTATAGGATATAGGAATTAACTACCCTTAACTATTAATCTTTATATTTACATATTAGTATACTTCTTAGTTTTTAACAGAGAAGCTTCTTTGTGTAGTAGATAATGAGTAATATGGACACCCATAATGGTTAGCAAACAGCGAAAAAAAGACCATAGAGAGTTCACCTATAAATGGAACACCCACCCTAAATCCCCTCCCTCCAAAGCTCCAGGGTCATCACAAAAGAAAAAGTAAAAAGAATGTAATAGATGGAATAGACAGCTATAACAAAACAGTATTTGCTGGACATGACAGTGTCATTGTACACAAGAACTCACAGCAGCTGGGAATGAATGCACAAGATCAAGACAATCGAAATACTATCATGAACGAGAAGGAGCTCAACTCATCTTTATCTGACTCCTGAGTTTTTACAATAGAACAGTTTAGGTAAATGCTTTGATTGATCATTACTGGGGAAAGAGTTTTCTTCTGGGATGTAGGCTCTAAGAGGCTACCCATTCTCCAGTAAATTACTCTGTATGCATGTGCATTGCAGGCAGTTCTAAATAGACCCAGTGGAGTTATTTTTTAAAAGATAACATAAAGTTAGGAGGAAAAAGTGAGGATGATTAGAAGAGGAATTGGAAGGGAGGAATGAGGGATTGATGAAAACTCATATGCATGTATGAGTTCTCATGCAATAAAAATTATTTCACAAATATTTTATCACCTCATCACAATTGTGTTTGCTCCCCAAGTAGTTTAGCAGTGGTAAGTTATCTGAATTTGAGAGGTGAGATACAAATCTTTATAACTGAATATATGAAAAGAAAAATATTAATGTTGATTTTTTTCCTTTCGTCCCCAGTTTACCATATAATCATTTAAACATTTTTAAGACAGAGCCTATCACATAATTCTGACTATCTTGGAACTCACTGTGTAGAGAAGGCTGGCTTTGAATTCAGAGATGGGTCTGGATCTGTTTAATGAGTGTAGGGATTAAGAAACCATAACACCCAACTCATTTAAGCATTTTAAACTGACATTCTTTGCTAATTTCAATAGTCATGACATGTGTCTTACAGGATTTTTTTGTTTATTCCTGGCTTCCCGAGAATTCTCTCTGCAGACCAAGCTGACTGCAAACTCAGAGATCTGCCTCCTTCTGCCTCTAGAGTGCTGCTATTAAAAGTGCACACCACCACCATCCAACTAGTGTCTTACAATTTTAATTACACTCCAAACTAAAAAACCTACATTAAGGAAAAATATCTTTAACTTATGTAATATGTTGTTATTTTAAAACTTGTCAGGTGTACAGCAACATGATCTGGGTTTATAACACAAAGCATCAGTGCATCTTAGACTGTTCATTATGCCCAGGATTCTAGACATTAACTTTCATTTTTATTATTAGCACTTTTAATTTGGTGGTGGCATACTGAGGCTAGAGGTTGATGTCAGGTGTCTTTTATCACTGTCTTAGTTTTTGAAGTAGAGTCTTTTATTGAACCTGTAGCTCAGTGATTGGTCAATCTGACTGGACAGCATGTCCCAGGGACCTTCCTGTCTCTACTACTACTGCTTCCCCAGCACTGGGGTTCTAGATACGTACCCAGGTTTTTTGTTTGTACATGAGTTCTTGGGATGGGTTATTTTTAAGTTATTTATCTTTATTTTATGTGTATAGATGTATTGTTTGCTTGCATGTGCACCAAGTGCATACCTGGAATCCATGGAAGCCAGAGGAGGGTGTCAGGTCCCCTGAAGCTGGAGTTAGAGTCAGCTGAGAACTGCCATATGAGCACTCAGAAGTCAGTTGGGGTCCTCTGCAAGAGCACCAAGTGATCTCAACTGCTGAGCTGTATCTCAGGCTTCAGTGAGCTCTCTACTGACTGAGCCATCTCCCCGCCTCAGCATCTACACTTCCCAAATGTTAAAAAAATCACTGAAACAAGACTTTCAAAACATGAAAGCAAGGTGCTTTCTCACTACTACTATATGAGTACCTCATTCTTATGGGAAAGCTACCTTTCCAAACACACATACAACTAACACTTAGCAGAATATAATGTCCATATGCATACATATATGTACAGAACAAGCATTTTATAATGTAACACATACTAGTTGTTTATAGAGATTTAAAGGATGTTTCTTCATTTCACAAAGCTTGTTCCAGGATACATAGTCAAATACAAATTTTTCTTTAAAAGGGGGATGGGCAGATAGCTAAATAAACTGCTTTATTTTTGTGTGAGGACCTGAGTTTGATCCTGATAACCCATGTTTTTCTAAAAAATTTGGCATGTTGGCAAGTGCTTGTAATCCTAGTACTGAGGAGGTGAGAAAAGAGGAAAGGAGAGGAGAGGGAAAGAGAGGAGAGGAGAGGAGAGGAGAGGAGAGGAGGAGAGGAGAGGAGAAACAGGAGATTTCTGGGGATTCTTGGACAGACAATCCTCGTCTACCTGGTGATGTTCAGGCCAATGAGAGACACTGTCTCAATAATAAGGTGGATGGGGCCTGAAGAACAACACCTGAAGTTATCCTTGGCTTCCACAAGCATTTTCACACACACACACACACACACACACACACACACACACACGCACAGAGGAAAGGCATATTTATGTGAAGAAGTGAATGACATCAATATTCTTACATATGTTAGGATAATCTTTTTGTACACTGTATGAAGATGTATGTGTTTAACCTCACCTGCCTAAGGCACCTTATAATTGGTTTAATAAGGAGCTGAACAGCCAGTAAGCTAAGGAAGAGAGGATAGGAGGAAATTCTGGAGAAAGAAAGGAATTCTGTCGGAGGTGTGGGATATGTGCCAGCCAGATGCAGAGGGAGTCAGAAGTAAGGTACTGAGGAGAGGTAATGAACACATGGCAGAATATAGATTAATATACACAGGTTACTTTAAGAGCTAGTTGGGAACAAGCCTAAGCTAAGGCCAAGCTTTTGTAATTAATAATAAGTCTCCAAGTTATTATTTGGGAACTGATGGTCTGGAGCTGGTGGTCCAAAGTAAAAACAGTTATGTGCAGATTCTCCTCTTAGTTTTTAAATGCATTAGCTCTTCAGCAAGTCTGCTGTTCCTACTGTTATCTGTTATATAACAGTTAATATTGTTATCAGAAGAGTGTAATATATATATAGTTTTATGTCTTTTAAATATTTAAAAAAATAGAAATCAAGTGTTCTAGAGTTTTAAGTGTGTTAATAAACCTTTCATGTTTCTCAAATAACAACTCATAACCCCACCACTAATATCTATTTTAATTTCTACCATTTATCCCTATTAAAAGGTCAGTTAGCAAAGGGGATATGAAAGGGTGCAGAATATGAACTGAGTAGCTAGCCCTTTACAGAACTCATGTTCCTGAGATTTGAGACTCATAAACAAGAGTTTCTTTAAGAAAAGTCTATTAACCTAAAATAAGGTCATCCCTAAGAAATGAATTTTAAAATGAAAGGGATTCTTAAGTCATCTTGACTTTCTTGAATACAATTCTGATCATCTTGTAACAAATTAAATTTGCATTTACACATGGGAGCATGTAAACATTTTGAGAGATCTTGATTTTGATAAGGGAATTTGCAGAAACCAGCAGGTGCCAGATTCTTATTGGTTGAAAAAGCAGTATATAACTCATTGGAGACCTTAACATATGTCACAGAATAAAACAGAACTCCAAGGTTACTTCTAACTGACTTACTCTCCCAATGAAGACACATATGCAATAATTACATAGGTTAGTTAACACAGACTTTTCTAATTTTAGAATGTTGTGATCTTGTCATAAGATGAATCTATTCTACACTCTTCCTTCCTTTTCTCTTTCCTTCCTTCCTGTTTTGCTTTGGGATGAGGTTTCATTGTATGGTCTTGGCTGTCATGAAATTAGCTCTGTAGACCAGGCTGGCCTCCAACTCACAAGAGATCTGCCTGTCTCTGCCTCCCAAATGCTGGGTTTAAGAGTATGTGTCACCATCATCCAATCTAATCTACATTTCTGGTAGGGACTGAGTGAAAGTTTTCCTTAGTGTCTGCTGATTTGTGGAAATACTGTAAATTGTTCTCTACATGTATACCAAAATATAAAGCACATACAATGTCATCTACTGTCTTAGTTGCTGTTACATTGCTATGAAGAGACACCATGACCAACATGATTTTTATAAAAGAGAGCATTTTTTTTGAGACAGAGTTTCTCTGTGTAGCCCTGGCAGTCTCACTAAGTACAGCAGTCTGGCCTTGAACTCAGAGATCCACCTGCCTTATTAAAGGAAAATGATTATGTTAATGATTTCTGTTAATGTAGCAAGCCCACTGTCATCAACTGGATCTTTTAAAATAGCCACACACTGAGGAAAGACATCCAGTCTCAAATATAACTTGAAACAGCATTCACTACTGAACAAAACTGAGTCAAACTTCAATACAGAAAATGAAGATTTTCCATATAACTATCCAATTTTGACTTTACCAGAGAAATTCAAAAGAAAAAAAAAAAGGAAAAAAATGCTATAGTTCTCAGTGAAAGAGACAACTAACCTGAACAGCTCCAGGCTTGGTATTATCAGGTATCAGGAGTGGATCATTCTTTTCACAGGTCCCTTCACTAATGAGCCTGTCGGCATAATTGGGCTGGGGAAAGATCAGGTGGCTTTTTTTGGAGTCTGTAGTGAGGGAGATTTCATGGGAATAGGTCTGTAGGTAAGCCTGTACTCCATCCATGCCCACAAAATGAGAGGGAGGCATGCTGGCCAGTCTGCCTGTGGAAGTCTGAAGCAGGCGTGACATGTGCCAGTGCCTAAGCCTGAGGGCCAACAGCACAGTAACAAATCCTAGAAAGACACAGGACACCACTGCCACTGATATCACCAGGTAGAGCGTGAGGTCTGAATCCTGGGGTTCTGCAGGAATGCTGTCACTGCCTAAGTCGGTCAGTACATCCGGGATGCTATCCCCTACAGCAATAGTGAGTGTGACTGTGGCTGACAGAGGGGGCTGGCCATGGTCCTGGACAGCCACGACCAGACTCTGCTTGAGTGCATCTCTCTCTGATAGAGCCCTTGCTGTGCACACCTCACCTGTGTGGAGGCCAATTGAGAAGAGCCCTGGCTCGCTAGCCTTAAGTAGGCGGTAGGACAGCCAGGCGTTCTGTCCGGAGTCTCTGTCCACTGCCACCACTTTGGTTACCAAGTATCCAGGCTCTGCAGAGCGGGGTGCCAATTCCACACCAGTGGAACCATCGGTAGGAATAGCTGGGTACAGGATCTCAGGAATGTTGTCATTCTGGTCCAGCACAAACAAGCTCAGTGACACATTGCTGCTGAGTGGAGGGTTCCCACCATCCTTAGCTGTCACCAGTAGCTGCAGGTCTCTCAAGTGCTCATAGTCAAAGGACTGCAATGCATACAGGACACCGGTGTCAGAATTAATGGAGACATAAGAGGAGACTGGAGTTTCCTGAAGTGCATATTCAGCCAGGGAGTAAGTGACCTGAGCATTATCACCACTGTCAGCGTCATAGGCAGTAACTGAACAAATGGAGACACCCCTGGGGTTATTTTCGGAGATGGAAGTGGAATAGGAGGAACGAGAAAAGGTGGGTGGGTTGTCATTTATATCTGTTACCTTCAGAGAGATGTGGTTTTCTGTAGACAGGGGAGGCGTTCCGTGGTCAATAACAGTTACTGTGATGTTATAATCCGAGGTCTCTTCTCTATCCAGGGCTCTTGTTGTTAACAGATGATAGTAATTATCAACTGATTTTTCCAGTTTGAAGGGCAAGTTCAGGGGGATAGAACACGAAATCTCTCCATTCTCCCCAGAATCAGCATCGTGCACACTAAAGAGTGCAATTATGGTGCCGGGTAGACAGTCTTCAGATACAGAACTAGTAAGGGAGGTGAGTATCACTTCTGGGGCATTGTCATTCACATCCTGGACTGTGACCAACACCTTAGCGCTGGCGAGAAGAGCACCTCCATCTTGGGCTACCACCTCCATGAGATAGAATCTGGATTCTTCATAGTCCAGAGATTGAATAGTTGAGATTTCCCCTAGATTAGAATCGAGTTGGAAAGTCTTGGAAATTTTGTCCTCTTCGTTGCGAAAAGAGAAGGTCAATTTCGCGTTTATTCCCTCGTCGGCATCCGTGGCGGTGAGTGTGAGGAGTCGAGAGCCCACAGGTGTGTTCTCTGGAACATTCACTCTGTATTCGCTTTGAGCAAACAGGGGTGCGTTATCGTTTGCGTCAAGGACAGTCACGCTGATATGGACAGTGCTAGAATGTAATGGGTTTCCGCCATCCAACGCTGTGAGGACTAGGTCGTGAGCAGACTCTTTCTCACGGTCCAGAGGCTGTTCCAACACCAGCTCTGGATGTTTTTGCCCATCAGATCCACTCTTCACGTCCAGAGAGAAGTGCGGATTGGAGCTAAGCTGATAACCCTGGAGGGAATTCACCCCCACATCCCCATCTCTCGCAAAGGGGAGTACCAACCGAGTTCCTGCAGCTGCGTTTTCGTTAATTTTAACTTTTAATTCCTCATCGCGGAACCGGGGGAAGTTATCATTAATATCAAGGACTTCCACTTCTACTCCATAAATTTTCATCTTGTTCTCAACCAAGATGTTAAAGCTGACAAGGCAGGGTGTGCTCTGGGCGCACAGCTCTTCCCGGTCTATTCTTCCTGCTGTGACCAAGCTGCCGCCTCGTGGACTAAGCGAGAAAAGCTGGGACCTATCTCTGGAGATGATGCGGACCCCGCGCTCCACCAGCTCGCGGGGCTCCAGACCCAGGTCCTTGGAGATGTTGCCCACGAAGGAGCCTTTGTCCAGCTCCTCCCGTACCGAGTAGCGGATCTGCCCTTTTCCTGGCGCGCACAGCGTCGCTAGCAGAATAAAGAACTTGAACAGGTCGCTGCAGCTCCAGCGCCTTGGTGGATCCGCCATTGTCTTTTCTTCCTTGGCTTTCTTTTTAGTTCCTGGTTCAGCCCGCTGGTTCCTTGTTTCTCTAAAGCCCAGGAGAGGAGGAGTTGGGATGGATTGCTTTCCCAGTAGCTTGTTTGGTCTCTGTTTAGTGCGCGGAGGAAGCTGGGAACAGGTCGTTTCTACGACCGCTTCTCTTCCAGTCTGGTGAACAGCGACGCTCAGAGTCCTAACCAGTTACTACACCAATTTTATTTTTAGTCCCCATTAGTTCAATTTGTTATTTTCATTTTTAATGTTTTTGCCTGTATTTAACATATTACTAGCAGTGCTTATATTTAGTTAATTTTTAATTCTGAAAATAAGCCTTCTACAACCCAAGAGCAATATAATTAGTTTTATTTTATTTCTCCAGAAAAGTGTGATTTTATGTATCACTGAATCCTTATGTCTTACCCACATTGAATCTGTTTAACTAAGATATTAAAATTCTTACCTTTATTGATGTCAAAACTTCATTGTTATCAGGATAGGTTTTTGAAAATATGCCTAATAATACATTAGTGTCAGGGAAACAAACCCAGCTCTCAATGTAGCTTTGCAGAATGGTCCATATATGTTGTCAGATGCAGAAAAGTAGACAGTGTATGTACTGTGGTGGTATATTGTGTAGGTTCTAAAGAAATAAAGTTTGCCTGAAGATCAGAGGACAGAGCCAGCCTCAGAGTTAGCCTTAGAGGTCAGGGAGTGGTGACACACGCCTTTAGTCCTAGCTCCCTGGAGGCAGAGGCAGAGATCCTTCTGTGAGTTCAAGTTCAAGTCTAAACAGAGACAATCAATGGTGGTGCACACTTTTAATCTCAGCACTTGGGATCCCATGCCTCTGCTCCCAGTACTTAGGAAACACACACATACACACACACACACACACACACACACACACACACACACACACACTCCTTTAATCCCTGCACTAGGAAGGTTGAACCAGGAAGTGATATGGCTGGGCAGAGAAAGGTTTATAAGACAGGAGGAGACAGGAATTCACCCCTTCCATTTGTGGTTTGCTTCCCTGGTTCAGTCTGAGGATTCATAAAGACAGGATTTACCTCATTTGGCCTGAGGAACTGACTAGGTAAGAAGTGGCTGTGGCTTGTTCCTCTGTCTCTCTGACCTTTTAGCATTTGCCTCCATAGCTGTTTCTGTGTTTTTATTATAAGAACATGTAGAATTCCTGCAACAATGTACTTGTGAAATTTTTGAGAAAGTTCTCAAATTTCCAACCTGAGGTCATAAGCAGCTTCACTGCCAGAGACAGTTGGGTTACCTAAATTACTTATGTCTTCTCATTACTATATTCAAAATAATTGTAGCAACCAGTATAGTGACTGTGGGAGACAGGGCTTCACTTACCCTTCATGGAGGAAGTCATAGGTATTTAGTTAGCAGTAGCAAGTGACATATTTGTTTTGAGGGAATTTTTTTTTAACATTATCACCCTTTGAGAATAAAAGATAAAAAACAATCATGGCAGAAAACAAGAGACCTTTCAGAGAGTGCCTCCTGTGAGAAAAAGCAAATTTTACCTACTAACTATCAATAAAAATATTTTAAGAGATACCTGTATTTTTTGTTTAATGAGAAAGCATGATACTTAGAATTTTATAATCTGTGGCTTGAGACATAGTTCAGTTGGTAGAATGCTTGCTGTGGAAGCATGAGATTTCCCCCCCCATTTTTGATCCTTAGTATGATCAATAAGTAAATATGTGGATAAATAATCAAAAACATACAATTTTAGATTTTTTTGTTGAAATTGACATAAGCACAGGTTGCAAACTCTCAGTGTGTATTTTTTGTTAAGAGCAAGTTATTCATTAAGATGGCATCTCACAGTTATTAACATAATTCACTCTTCATACTTTGCCTATCCTTTAAAAGAAACCTGGGGGCAGCTGGAGAGATGGCTTAGCTGCTGAGAACACTGGCTGCTCTTCCAAAGAACCTGGATATGATTTCCAGCACCCACATGTTGGTTCCCAACCATCTGCAACTCCAGTTCCAGGGGATCCAGTGCCGTCCTCTAGCCTCTGGATATCAGATGCACACATGTACAGAGCATGCAGGCAAAACACCCATATGTATAAGTTAAAAACAAAAATCAGAAAAAGCTTACAGGAACCTCAAGACATTCTGCTTGTAAGACACGCACAGTATTTGTCAACAAGTCAGTTGAACAGTATCCTACCCACCATGCTTTGTTAACAAGTCACCACCCTGGGTGATGTATTTTTTTTTGTGCTCAATTATCATAAACTAGTAAGGTGAGGATGATGTTTAGTCTGAATCACTATAAATCTAAGAGGAAACAGAACCAAAATTTGAGTATTAGAGATCTGACATGAAAAGAACCTCTCAAATTTCCAATAGTGATCAGCTTTGGGGCCTGGAGAAGAATGTAAAGGTGAAGAAAAAGAAGTATCCCACGTTGTGAACACTTGTAATTATGGGTAAGTAAACTGCAAACCCAAGGTAGAATCCCTTCTGTAACACGTGGTTGGATTGGATTGGATAAGGTTAAAGCACTCTGTTCAAAGCTGACTCACAGGACAGTGAAATACGAAATGAAACCACCAAGCCACTTAGTGATTTATTAAAAAAACAACAACAAAAAACACTGAACTCTAAGTAGAAAAACGAATTAAAAATTGAAGCTCACCTTTGAGACAGAATCCGAGACAAAAGGAACCTCAGTGTCTCCAAGAGTATCTGGTATCCAAGAGGTGTCCTCACAGAGGAGGTCCTGAGGAGCCACTTCCGGAGTCACATTGAGAAAATTAAACTCTGTCTTAGCTGACTGTGAGGCAATGCACACGTTGTAGGAATAAGGCAATGTCCCTTCACTGTAATTGGGGAGAACTCCAGTTGTAGGGTTGGAACTGAGGCCAGGTTGAAAGCAGCCCCAGGCAGCTGAGCTGGAGGAGTGTCTTAGGCGCAGGGCTATAGCCAGAATCACCGCCAGGAGGAAGAGTACTGAGATCAGGGCCAAGGCCACCACCAGGTAAAACTGCAGCTCACTCTGGGGGTCCGAAGGCAGAAGGTCATCGCTGAGGTCTGGCAGGACCTCCTGCAGGCTGTCAGCGAAGATCAGGTGCAGTGTGGCTGTAGCCGAAAGCGGTGGTTGTCCACCATCACGTACAGCGACCAGAAGGCGCTGCCTGGCTGCATCCCTGTCTCCCAGGGCTCGCGCTGTGCGCACCTCGCCAGTGCGCAGGCCCAAACTGAAGAGCCCTGGATCGCTGGCCTGCAACACATGGTATGACAGCCAGGCATTGTGTCCTGAGTCTGCATCCACAGCCACCACCTTAGTGACTAGGTATCCGGGTTCCACTGCGCGCGGTACCATATCAAAGAGGGCAGAGCCATCGGGCTCGAGGGTGGGGTAGAGCACGCGAGGAGCATTGTCGTTTCGGTCACCCACCAGCACGCGCATGCTCACGTTGGCGCTGAGCGCGGGAGAGCCCTGGTCTTGTGCCTGCAGTGTGAGCTGGAAGGAGCGCAGCTGCTCGTGGTCGAAGGCGCGCTGAGCGAACACCACTCCACTGTCTTGATTCACGGACACAAAAGATGATAGTGTCTTTGGCTCTAGATCGCTGGCTATGATGGAGTAGGAGATATGACCATTGGATCCCAAATCTGGGTCAGAGGCGCTGACTTGAGCGATGGAGGATCCGGGTGGGTTGTTCTCAGGTACGTGGACCAAGTAGGAGCTCTGCTGGAAAACCGGGGCATTGTCATTGACATCGGAGATATGGAGAGTGATGATTACATGGGAGGAGAGTGGTGGCTTACCCCTATCGGTAGCAATGATGGTGACATTGTATTCTGGAATCTTTTCCCGGTCTAGAATTCTGTCTGTGACTAGTTTGTAATAATTCCTCGAAGAAGATTTCAATACAAACTCTATGTTTCCCAAGATGTTGCAGTAAACGTCTCCATTTCCTCCGGAGTCTTTGTCCCTCGTTTTTATCAAGGCGACGACTGTTCCCAGTGGAGAATCTTCCGGTAGGGGTGTAAATACGGAAGTCACAATTACTTCAGGTGCACAATCATTCTCATCCAAAATTTCCACTTGGATACTGCAATGGGATGCTAAGTCTCCGGGATCTTTTGCTTCTACATTCAGGGAGTAACTCTTAGCAGTTTCAAAATCCAAGTTACCCTTTGTCGTGATTTCTCCTGTTTGCTTGTCTAAGTTGAACAAACGTTCCACTTGTTCATCCACATTGTGAAAAGAATAAGTGATCTCTGCGTTGACGCCCTCATCTTGGTCAGTGGCTGTCACTCGAAGTACGGAGAAGCCTGGGGATACATCCTCCCGAAGGGTGACCCTGTACACATCCTGGCTGAACACTGGAGGGTTATCATTGGCATCTGTGACTTGGATTCGGATCTGGGCAGTGCCACTTCGGGGAGGAGCCCCTCCATCCACAGCAGTGAGGACCAGTTGGTGAAAATTATGTTCTTCTCTGTCCAGAAAATGTTTTAGAATCAGCTCAGGATATTTACGTCCATCTGGGCTCTCTTTCTCTGTGACTTCGAAGTATTCATTGCCACTGAGGTAGTATTTTTGCAGCGAATTAGAACCGGCATCTGAATCGAGGGCTGGATCCAATGGAAATGCTTTACCTGGTTTGGTGGACTCTCCAATGTTTAAATCCACCTCACTCTGTTTGAATTGAGGAGCATTGTCATTTATATCCTGAAGAATTACAGCTACGTGGAAAATATTTAATGGCTTCTCAGCCACAACATCGAATTCCAAAACACATAGAGGCTGCTTCCCACAAACCTGCTCTCTGTCTATTCTATCACCCACAAGCAAATCCCCGCTTTCTGGGTTTACAGTAAAATATTCCTTCTCCGCGCTGACCCTCAGGTTCCTGGTGAGCAGATCCTGAACACCCAGCCCCAGATCCTTGGCTAGGTTTCCTACCATCGAGTTCTTGGCTAGCTCCTCGGGAATGGAGTAGCGGATCTGATCGGGGAGAGCTCCGCGGAACAATGGCAGAAGGAAGGGCGACAGTACCTGCAGCCACCAGGCCATTCCGTTCCCAGAGCCCCGCCTCATCCTTTTGGCTCGCGCTGCCTCTGTGCTCTTCTGTCGTTTTGGGAAAGCCCTCCCTTAGTGGCCAAATCCGGCGAGTGCCACTTTTCTTAGGGCTGTTTGTTGTATCCTGATGTGTACTGGCTTCTCCTCTGTGGTTAGCTTGCACAGGAAGTTATTCTCCTAGTCTCCCAAATGCGTCTGGGAAATAGTCTTTCTCTTCTTTTGACCTACAGCGACGCCCAGAGGTCCTCTCAGAAATTGCACTGAAGTTTGCAAAAGGTTGAGTTTTTGTTGTTGGTTTAGATTTATGGTGCATTTATTTATTTTAAAACGGGGAATATATTAAAATTGTTCTAAATTCAGAAGCTATATATGGTATAGGTCCTTATTATTATCTATTAATTGTGTAGCACATCTCTTATTCTCAAGTGGAATGAGTCCTATGTTTCTTGGGTACATTTTGGGTTGCACAGCCGACCTTCAAACATTGTCCCCTCCCCTCCTTTTATTCAAATGAAAGCGTCACACCATAGCATTATCCATCTCACTTCTTTCATTCAGTACATACATCCACATATGCATACTCTCTCTGGACTTTTAGTAAAATATTTCATTTCATACTAGTACATAAAGCTCTGCATTTATTTCTTATGTAGTAGTGATTCCACCATATGGATAAACAGTAACTTGTCCAACCAGAAATTATATTTTCTTAAAGAAGTACAGTACTCATTCATACAAAAATATTTTTCAATTATAATTTGTGATAGCAAGACATAGATTATTTATTCTTTTCTAAGTCATTGACATATCACTTTGGCAGAATATATTCTTAATGCCAATATCTGAGTATGTTTTACTCAATTTTATGCCAACTGAACAAACACCTCTGAGTTATATTTATCACCACAGCACTTGAAATAATGTGTCCACAAATAGACTCTCCCAGTATTCATGTTACCTCTTTCTTTGTCCAGGATCAGCTTGTTACCATGTATCTCATTTCTACCTATTCTATGTATTGTACACAGCTTCACACTAACATAAAGCCACAGCATCAACTCTCCTTTTGAAATCACAGTATTGAGCTACATACCACTATCTTGCAACAATTGCCCATTTATACAAACCCTATAAATTTGTGTATAGATTTTCATTAATTCTGAATTAACTCATAGAACATATATGAGAGTTTAGCAAATAAAAGTGTTGCATATCTCTGACACACAAAATACTTCATGTCACGTCAGGGGATACTTTATCTCAATCCAAGTTACATAATGGTAAATCTTCAAGAATAATTTGCAGAGATTCTAACAGTTGGGAATGAGGTTAAATTGACTAAGTACTAAGAATAATGTCAGACGAGAATGCAAGCCATCCAACTGTACCTGAACAAAACCAAAAAGATTTAAGCAAATTCTGTTTTGTTGGAACTTCCTGGTGATGTTATAACAGGGGATTTAGAAATTATAAAATTACTTTTATTTATATGAATGGAATAAAATCATCATTTTTTGGTAATAACCAAGTTGTATCAAAGGAACCAGATACTCTGGTGTATTTTTTTTTAAACTTTATTTATTTGCCTTGGTGTTTGCCTGGAACTGGAACTACAGACAGTTGTTAGCTGCCATGTGGGTGCTGGGAATCGAACCCGGGTCCTCTGGAAGAGCAGGCGGTGCTCTTAACCGCTGAGCCATCTCTCCAGCCCCACTCTGGTGTATTTGTAAGAACAACAACAACAAAACATTTGAGTTGGGCATAGTGGCACACATCTGTAGTTCTAGCATTTTAGGAGGATTGTGAATTGCAGGTCATCTTGGATGGGCTGCACAGTGAGTTAAAGGCCAGCCTAAGCTAGACAGTCAGACTTACTTAAAATTGTTTGAAATATTTCAGTCCATGGACAACTTAATGTTATAGCTAAAGGTTATATATTTTCCTCACTACACATTGTTGTAGTGAAATATTTCTTTACACTGTATGAAGATGTGACACTTTGGTTGGTTTAATAAATAGTGGAATGGCCAATAGCTAGCAGAAAGAGGTTGGATTGGACTTCTGGGGACAGAGAGGTCTTACAAAGAGAGAAAAACAAAGTTACCAGCTGGACACAGAGGGGTCAGGACATGCAGATCTAAAAGCCACATGACAGCACACAGATGAATAGAAATGGGTCAAGTTATAAGAGATAGTTAGAAACAAGCCTAAGCCAAGGGCAAGCTTTTACAATTAATAAGAAGCCTCTATGTGTCATTATTTGGGAGCTGGCTGGTGAGAAAGAAAGACTTGCTACAAATTGTTGCTGTATAATTATAATAGAAAAAATGCTTTCAAGAATAGAGAAGTAAACACCAAGCAAAGAATGGTTGAGTATAATAAGGGAAAATAAAAAGTTCAGGTTATGGTGTGTAAAATGGCTCAGTGGCTAAAAGCACTGGCCACCACACCTATCAGCCTGAATTTGATCTCTTGGACCCACATAGTGGAAGGAGAGAACTGATTCCCCAAAGTTGTCCCCCAACATATAGATACGCACAAAGTAAGTGAAACTGTAGTTAAAACACTTAGAAATATTTAGCCTAGATTCCTCATTAACATCATAGGAAAAGTGGTATAAATAGAAATTTATGCAATTTCATTCTATCCATAGTCAATCTAGCTTTCAAATGTACACAGGGAAAGGGCATTTAAAAATCAAATGGTTTAGAGATATAAAATTAAGGAATACTTCATTTTATTTCTTTTTTTGAAGCGTTACTTATGTATCCCGGGATGTCCCGGAACTTATTTGTAGACTAGGCTGGCTTTAAACCCACAGAGATCCACTTGCCTCTGCCTCACAAATGCTGGAATTAAAGGCATGCACCACCACCATCCAGCTAAATTAAGGGATTCTTATCAAAATTACTGCTGAGTGGAGACTGTTAAGGATAAATAATAGATAATCATGGTTTGGGGTGTAACTCATTGACAGAGGGCTTGGCTAATATGCCCAAGACATAGATTCAACTCCCATAATTACAAAATAGAAAATAAGATTATTAATCAACAAATGACTTTATGTAGTGACTGTCATTAATTCCTTTGAAGCCAAGGGGCTATTAATAAAGAATGTATTTGATACAACACACATACAACTGGAGGCACTTTATGGAACTCCATGTCTGTTTTAGTAAGGTACCATCCATTACAGGAGTGATTCACTCACCTGAAGTAGACTAGAGTCTCCTTTTATTTCAAGCAAGTCTTGAGATACCACGAGAGGATCGCTTTTCCCACAGCTCTCCTGACTGATGAGTGTGTCTGCATAATTGGGTTGTGGAAAGATCAGGTGACTCTTCCCAGAGTCAGCTGTGAGGGAGACCTCATGAGAATAGGTCTGTAGGAAAGCATGTAAACCATCCACACCCACAAAGTGTGATGTAGGCATGGATGACAAGCCATTATCTGCAGCCTGAAGCAGGCGAGTTGCATGCCAACGACGGAGCTTATGTATCAGCAGCACAATGACAAAGGCTAAGAAGACACATGAGACCACAGCCACAGCCACCACCAGGTACAGAGTGACATCTGCATCTTCCTGGTCAGTGTGAGTGTTAATGCTGCCCAGATCTGCCAGGATGTCTGGAATGTTGTCTGACACAGCTATGGTGAGTGTGACCGTGGCAGAGAGAGGAGGTTGGCCGTGATCCTGCACAGCCACTACTAAACTCTGCTTGAGTGCATCTCTGTCCAGCAGGGCCCGAGTGGTACGCACCTCACCTGTGTGCAGCCCCACTGAGAAGAGCCCTGGTTCACTGGCCTTGAGCAGGCGATAGGACAGCCAGGCGTTCTGTCCTGAGTCTCTGTCCACTGCCACCACCTTGGTTACCAGGTATCCAGGGTCAGCAGAACGAGGTGTCAGCTCCACACCAGTAGAACCATCAGTGGGGAGGGTGGGGTACAGGATCTCAGGTGTATTGTCATTCTGATCCAGCACAAACAAGCTCAGTGACACGTTGCTGCTGAGAGGTGGGTCCCCACTGTCCCTGGCTGTCACTAGTACCTTCAAGTCTTGAAACTGCTCATAATCAAAGGAGCGGAGAGCATAGAGGACACCTGTGTTAGAGTTGATGGAGATGTAGGAGGACAGAGGTGCCCCCTGGATAGTGTCCTCTGACAATGAATAGATCACCTGGGCATTCTCACCACTGTCTGGGTCCTGGGCTGTTATGGATAAGATGGATGCTCCTCTGGGGTTGTTTTCAGGAATGTAGGCAGCATAGGAGGCATGGGTGAAGGTGGGTGGGTTGTCATTGATGTCCATTACTTTCAGTGAGATGTAAGTCTCTGTAGACAGCGGTGGAGTTCCCTGGTCGGTGGCAGTTATTGTAATGTTATATTCAGAGACTTTTTCCCTGTCCAGAGTTCTGTGTATCAACAACCGATAATAATTTCCATAGGTCTTTTCAAGCCTGAATGGAAGGTTATCTGGAATAGAACAAGTGACAAGGCCGTTCTCTCCAGAGTCACTGTCATGCACATTGAAGAGTGCAATCACTGTGCCTGGGGAGGAAGCTTCCTGGATAGAGCTGGTGAGAGAGGTAATGGTGACTTCTGGAGCATTGTCATTTACATCCAGAACTGTCACCACTACCTTACTTCTGGCTCGAAGACCAGGCCCATCATGGGCTTCTACGTCAATGTCATAGAATCCAGAGTCCTCATAATCCAGCTCCCCCAACACGGTTATGTCCCCACTCAGAGAATCCAACTGGAAGAGTTGGGATAGTTTGTCTCTTACATTTCGGAAAGAATATGTCACTTCTCCGTTGGCTCCTTCATCTGGGTCAGTCGCTTTTATGGTAAGTAGTCGGGTGCCTACAGGCAAATTCTCCTTCACGCTAACGTGGTACTCTGGCTGAGTGAATACAGGAGCATTGTCATTGGTGTCCACCAGTGTTATTTGAATTGTGGCAGTACCAGAGCGAACCGGGTCGCCTCCATCGAAGGCAGTGAGAACCAGGTGATGAACTGCTTCTTCTTCACGATCTAAGGCATTCTCCAGCACCAGCTCCGGGTACTTAACCCCATCCGTCCCACTTTGCACATCCAGGGAGAAGTAACCATTAGAGCTGAGCTGGTAACCCTGCAAGGCGTTCACCCCTATATCCGGATCAAAAGCTTCAGGAAGAGGAAATCTTGTCCCAGGAATTTCACTTTCAGCGACTTTTATTTCCCTCTGCTGTGCTCCAAAGCTGGGGGCATTATCATTAATATCGATAATTTCCACTTCTACAGCAAGAATCCTCACTTTATCCTCTAGGAGAATCTCCAGATTCGCAGTACACTTTGGGGATCTGTCACAGAGCCCTTCCCTGTCTATCCTCCCTGCAGTCACCAAGCTGCCGCTTCGCGGGTTCAGATCAAAGAGCTGGGTCTTACCTCTGGAGACGATGCGGACTCCGCGTTCTGCAAGCTTCCCGGGCTTCAGCCCCAGGTCCTCTGCGAGGTTGCCTACTGCAGAGCCCCTTTCCAGCTCCTCTGGCACAGAGTACCGAATCTGTTCCGCGCAGATGTCGCATAGAGATCCAAGGAAAATGCAGATCCAGACTAGCCCCCTGCGGTTTGATTCGTAATGTGCCGCCATTGCAGACCCGCCTCAGAGTCCTCAGCTTGGGCGTTGAGTCTGTGCAGGCCTGAGGAGACCCACAATCTTTGTGTTTTAAGACAATATACTTGCACCTTTGGACGCTGGCGCTCCGGGGAGTCCAGATTGATGTTATCCTTAAGACCAGAAGCAGTCCTTTGTGCTCCGGAAATCTTGCTCTTAGTAAATACCTGATTTTCACCCCTGAGTGGTGAACAGCGACACCCAGAGTACTAAACTGTTACTGCAACTAATTCTTGATAAAACACCACCACACAATTTTTTTTCTTTCCTAATCATTAAATCTTTTCTAAAGAAGCATAAAGGTCAAAATATTGTTGATTGATTTGCAACAAAAATCCTGAAATAATTCAAAGCTTCCTATACATCAAACTAGATTAATTTATCATAGAATAATATGGTGGTTTGGGGAAAGAATTGTTTTCTACCTCTTTATAGTTGTTGTGTTCTTCATCTTCGTACATCATTTTCAGTACTTTGTATTGTATGAGGGTCATAATCATTCCTCTCAGGGACAGGGGAGGATGTGACGAGAGGAGGAAAAGGAACAGTGAAAAGACAATGGTTCATGGAACCTGGAGTTTCAACTCTAGTTACAACCTATGCAGAAACAAATTTTCTCATAAGAGTTCACCGTCTGGATTCTGGGATAATTTTTCAATTCCACTGCAAGAAAGGTGTTGGCATGCTCAAGAGATAATCTTTTTCTTGTGCAAATGGGCTTATGGTAGATACTCTAGGTATGGGGTGAAATATCAAATGTGTACAGGATATTCTAGGCCATACACTTCTGTCATATTTACAGTATGCTCTCAGTCTTGACAACAGCAGCTTCCATAGACTAAAACATTTCCAATACTTCATGAGTCAATTACCAATGCAAATCTAACTCAAATAATAGCACAAATAAATATTAAAATAAACGATGGCATCAAAACAGAAAAGCTATGTCAGGCCAGGTGTGGAGGCAGAGGCAAGTGGTTCTCTGTGAGTTCCAGGCCAGATCTACATAGTGAGTTCCAGAACAGCCAGCGCTTTGTAAAGAGACTCTGAATTTCCCCCATAGGATATATCAGCTTTTTCTTATATCCAATGGTCTCATTTTACTATCACCAAGTTTATTTTTTTTTTCCATTTTAAATTGATTTACCACTGATCCCAAAAGTAGCAGATAAAAGGAGCTATTTTAATAACTGTATACATCACTATCATCACATTTCACAGCTTCCTTGGGAAATCCAAGAAATTTTGAGACAAGTCAAAAAGTCATCCACTATTTAAATTATTTCTTGGTCAACAATTAGCACGTGAAAATAATCAAACTTTTAAGGAGTCATAAAATCCTAATAATTATGCAGAATTAAAATCCTCTAGTTTTTGAAAGCATAGGTTAAATGTGGTTTTGTTACATTCCTTAAATAATTTATTAAGTGTTCAGAAGTTGGAGATTAAAATAGTATATTGGAAATTACTGAAAATATGCACAAAATCTTAAAATGCTTGTAGATTTGATTCACAGAATTATATTAAAATAACAAAGATACAAAATATTCAATAAATAGAAAGATCATCACACTCCTAACTATACTAGTGACAAAGTAAAAAGATCACGAAATAAATGATTAAAGAATAGTCAAAAGACCTATATGGAGGGGTCGACAAGACGGCTCAGGTGTTAACGGCTCTTGCAGGCAAGGCCGACAATTTGATGAGTCTGATCCTGGGGCTTCCGTGAATGAAAAGAGCAAACTGTCTCCCACACTGTCCTCTAACCTCCACGTGCTCACCATGGCGCATGTGTGCCTCACTCCCCTTGAATTAGGGTTATAATTTTAAGAGAGAATAATATTGACCCCCAAGTTAGTGATTCAAATACACAATGTGGTAATCTTTGGTACCCGTGGTAAGACAAGTGCTAACAGACTTACTGGAAAGTCGTATTAAATGAATGTGCTGCGTTAGAAAGTTGTTTAGGTGAGAAAAGGTGATTGGTGAAGATGACCATAAACTTTTAGTTCAGAAAGAAATACCAATATGCTTATAAAGAGTTAAATATTATTTTTTTAAACTAGTCTCACAAATCTAGGAAGAAAAGGCACTAATATTATTAGGGATATTGATCTATAGGAAACAGTCTGGAGCCAGATTTGCTACTCACAGAGAAACACCAACAGTAAAGACTAACTAGTAATCAGATCACTTTCAAGATGACTGGGCAACCAAGAACTAATGTTTATACATCCACTACACGTCTCCCAGCAAACAGCCCCCCAGCTATGAAAAAATAACCTGAACTGATTAATTTGTGCATGATCGAGAAACAAATACACGAAATAATATTTAAATAGCTCCGCAGAAACTTACCTGAGGAGAAGAGGAGTCGAACAAGACTTTGGAATCTTCATTATTGCCACATACAACCATAGAAGGATCATCGCACAGGAGATCCTGAGAGGGCGCAACCTCTGGTGCCACGTGAAGAAAATTAAACCCCGCAGCAGTCGTAGAATGCGAGGCAACACATACATTATAGGAATAGGGCAATGTCCCTTCGCTGCAGTTGGGAGGAACCACAGGTTGAGACTTCCAGCTGAAGCCAGATTGAAAGCAGCCCCAGGCAGCTGAGCTGGAGGAGTGTCTTAGGCGCAGGGCTACAGCCAGAATCACCGCCAGGAGGAAGAGTACTGAGATCAGGGCCAAGGCCACCACCAGGTAAAACTGCAGCTCAGTCTGGGGGTCCGAAGGCAGAGGGTCCTCGCTGAGGTCTGGCAGGACCTCCTGCAGGCTGTCAGCGAAGATCAGGTGCAGTGTGGCTGTAGCCGAAAGCGGTGGTTGTCCACCATCACGTACAGCGACCAGAAGGCGCTGCCTGGCTGCATCCCTGTCTCCCAGGGCTCGCTCTGTGCGCACCTCGCCAGTGCGCAGGCCCAGACTGAAGAGCCCTGGATCGCTGGCCTGCAGCACATGGTATGACAGCCAGGCATTGTGTCCTGAGTCTGCATCCACAGCCACCACCTTAGTGACCAAGTATCCGGGTTCTGCAGCGCGTGGTACCATATCAAAGAGGGCAGAGCCATCGGGTTCGAGCGTGGGGTATAGCACGCGAGGCGCATTGTCGTTTCGGTCACCCACCAGCACGCGCATGCTCACGTTGGCGCTGAGCGCGGGAGAGCCCTGGTCTTGTGCCTGCAGTGTGAGCTGGAAGGAGCGCAGCTGCTCGTGGTCGAAGGCGCGCTGAGCGAACACCACTCCACTGTCCTGGTTCACGGACACAAAAGATGATAGTGTTTTTGGCTCTAGGTCGCTGGCTATGATGGAGTAGGAGATGTGACCATTGGATCCCAAATCCGGGTCGGAGGCGCTGACTTGAGCGATGGAGGATCCGGGTGGGTTGTTCTCAGGTACGTGGACCAAGTAGGAGGCCTGGTGGAAAACCGGTGCATTGTCGTTGATATCTGTGATGTGCACAGTAATACACGTCTTGGATGAAAGGGATGGCTTACCACTGTCGGTAGCTATGATAGTGACATTGTACTCCGAAGTCTGTTCCCGGTTTAGGGCCTTGTCTATTACTAGCTTATAGTAATTCTTGGAGGTGGGTTGTAATTTGAAGGGAAGTTCTTCCTGAATATGACACGTCACAAGACCATTTTGTCCAGAATCTTTGTCTCGAACTTTAATGAGGGCTATTACTGTTCCAAGGACTGAGTCCTCTGGAACTTGGTTAGAGAAGGACATGAATATCACCTCTGGGGCGTTGTCATTCTCATCAAGAATTTCAATCTGAACATTACAATGAGCTGTGTGCACCCCTCCATCCCTGGCCTCTACACCCATCATGTATCTGCTCTTTTCTTCAAAATCCAATGTCCCATTAGTTGTGATAGCTCCAGTATTTGGATTGAGACTGAAGATGAGGTTAGTACTTGCCGGACCATTAAGGAAGGCATAGGTGATCTCCCCATTAATACCCTCATCCTGATCTCTGGCTGTCACTTGGAGCACGAAGGTTCCTCGGGGCATGTTTTCACGGAGGCTAGCTTTGTAAATGTCCTGGCTGAATACAGGAGCATTATCATTGGCATCGGTGACTTTGATCCAGATCTGGGTGGTACTGCTTAGGGGTGGGTCTCCACCATCCAAGGCGGTCAGGATTAAGTGATGGGAGGTCTGCTGCTCCCTGTCTAGGAGTTTTTCCAGCAGTAATTCTGGGTATCTACTTCCATCGGGACTTTCCTTCGTTGACAAGGAGAAATGTGAATTTGGGCTGATAGTGTACATCTTTAGTGAGTTGCTTCCCACATCTGCATCTCGTGCAGAGTCCAGAGGGAATTTTACTCCTGGTAAGGCTGACTCACAGATCTCTATTTCAATGCTTTTCCCAAAGAAATGTGGTGCATTATCATTAATATCTTGGATGGCAACAATAACGTGGAAAATATTCATCGGGTTTTCAGTAACCGATTCAAAGTCTAGAGCACACTCAGATTTCCTCCCGCAAATCTTCTCTCTGTCTATCCTGCCATTCACTAACAAATCTCCACTCTCCGCACTAACGCTGAAATAATCCTCTGCACTAACCCTCAGTTTTCTAGCTGGCAATTCCTGGACACTGATGCCCAGATCCTGGGCGAGGTTCCCCACCGGAGAGCCCTTGGCCAGCTCCTCCGGAATGGTGTAGTGAATAGGCTGGGAGATGGCGACACAGAACAAAGGCACCAGGAAGTAAAGCAGTACCTGATTTGCCATGGTTCCAATGCCTCGGGGGTTGCTCTGCCGTTCTGAGCTTTCAGGAAAGCTTCTTTTCGAGGTTTCTCTGGAATTTAGAAACAACAATCTGTGCCCTTGATGTTTGTGATTTGAAGGCAGTATTTGTCAGGCGCTTGAAGGGTGCACAGGAGCCGGACGTTCTCACAGGTCCCTGGAAAAGCAGGCAAGCCCTAGCTGGACCCTTCGGAGCGGGGAACTTCTCTTCTCTTTGGTCAACAGCGGCGCCTAGAGGCTGTCTTGTAAAACTGCGTATCATGCAGCTATTTATCCCTAAAGCTCTTGTTTTGACTTTTAATTTTCTTGAAGGAATCAGGTATTCATATTTTCCTTTAGTTTTTATGTTTTCTTGTTTTATCACCATTTCACGAGTGTTTTCATCATTATGCATTCATATTTTTTAATTTTACAAAGCTTGCTTTTTTTCCTTTTTCCAGTTTTGGAGGAAAATGTTATCAGTGACTTCACTCTATGGCACCAATACATTTAGGCCTGACTGTAGTATCCCAGTGAGTAGATTTTTACCCTCGTTATTTAGTGCATTCTGATATTTAATTTTCTGCAAGTTTATTGAAGTAGCTTCTTTATCTAGTATTTTCATTTCTCTGTGTATTTTATCCATTCAGCAAAACTTTCCAATGACAGTCTTTGCAAAAGAAAGAAATGGTGTCTCCAGAAATATTTTAATGTACTGATAGTCTTTACAAACCATACTATTCTCAGTTAATTACATCACAGCTGGATAGATTATGAAAAGAACCAATGTACTATTTGGGTTTTAAAAATGGTGAATCTTGTGTAAACCATAGCTATTTGTATGAAATAAATTATTTCTAAATATACAATGCTCTACAAACTGAATTATTAACTTCAACTAGTTTAATACCATTAAGTCATTGATTACCAGCAACTCTTGGTGAGACATTGACAGTCTTTAATCAGTTAATTTTATTATTTATAATTTATGACATTTATTTATTTTTGTGTTTAGGTGTATGTGTATATGTACATGCACTCATGTGGAGGTTAGAGGACAATACACTGGAGTGAGCTTTCTCCTTCGGTCATGTAGGTGCCAGGATGGAACTCATGGTGTCAGACTTGGAAGCCTCACTCCTGAGCCATCTCATGGGACCCAAGAACTCCATTTTAGAACTCGATCCTGGACTTCGGTGGCTCAAAGATGCAAATCCATTTATTTCTAATGTACCAACAAATCAAATGACAATGGTTTAAACGCACCACTTAAATTTCATGTGTTAGAGCCTTAGTCTCCCGATACATGGTATAAAGATGTCTGGAAGCAGAATCTTTGGGAAATGCTTAAACCAGAATGGCTTTGCCTTCGTTGGTGAGTCAATGATTGGTTAATAAATTTTGATATAAGTGGTTTTGTTATAAAGATAACAGTCCCTGAGATACTTGCTTTGTTTTGGTCATGTGATACCCTGATATGTGATGCTCCCTATCAAGTGATGCCTCTGATATATGATGATCCTGAAAGAAAAAGCCCCAAGTAGATGCTGAGCAGATGAGAATGCCATGTTCTTGGACTTCTTAGTTCCCAACAACCAGATAAATAAATCTTTATTTTAAAGATAAATTTTCAAGTTTCAAGTATTTTTCTTACAGTAGCAAAATTTAATAGAAAGGTGTCAGATCACTGATTTATTTTACTATTTTGAAGTACTCAATCATAACCAGTAGAAATGTATTTATCCTATGATTTCCTTTTTTTGTTTTTTTCTATTTCCTGCTTTTATATTCCTCTCCACATAAGATTCCATCATATATATACATCTTGAGTGAGAATATAGTTTTATATGCTTACAGATATTTTCTTTAGGCTTTATTGACCCACACATTTCAATGTTATAGTTTCTGACATATTAAAGGAAAATTTGTTCCTCTGAGATGCAATGAAACACATTTTTGTATAACCCTCTTTTATAGCAACAAGAGTAAAATAATTTCATAGATTTGAGAACAGACCCACAACTTCTGACCAAAGAGAGTTCTATAACACACTCAGGATTCCTACTTCATTGCTATAATGAGTGGTCTGGGGATCTCCTGCAGAGACAGAGAAATATTTTCCTACTATTTTGAAATAATACTTTTGTATTGGCATATATTCATCATATTTGAAGCAATGTATATTGTATACTGGGCATGTGCTCCTGTACCCCCACAGTCTCTCTCTTCCATCCCCTTCACTCCTGTTAGTCCCCCTTTTCCTTGTATCACACACACACATTTTCTCTCTCTTACACACACATATGGTGCCAACTCAACTTCCACCTAAACTCAAGGACATAAGTGGAACGAGCAGCCATAATTTCAAAGGCTACATATTGGCATGCTACTGCCAATACTCACAATGTATTGTCCAGAACTAGCTACTTTTGGCACATTCAGCCATAACGAGGTCAGGAAGTACAGTCTTCTCATAGGCAAGTGGAACACAGATAGAGGAAAAAGAATGTACAATTATATTTTTGCTGTAGTTCTCAAATAAATGTGTGTTAAGGTTTTATAGGAACTACACTGGCAGGAATATTCATAACACTAAAAAAAATAAATAAACTCACCTCAAGCAGGTCTTCTTTGGTTTCAAGTAAATCTTGAGATGTTATTAGAGGTTCACTTTTCCCACAGCTCTCCTGGCTGATGAGTGTATCTGCATAGTTGGGTTGTGGGAAGATCAGGTGACTCTTCCTAGAGCCTGCAGTAAGGGAAACTTCCTGGGAATAGGTCTGCAAGAAAGCTTGCACCCCATCCAGACCCACAAAGTGAGAGGCTGGTATGCCAGCCAGTCCATTTCCTGAAACATGCAGCAGACGTGATGCGTGCCAACGCCGCAGCCTAAGTGCCAGCAGCACAATGACAAAGGCCAGAAAGATGCAGGAGACCACAGCCACTGCCACCACCAGGTAGAGTGTGAGGTCTGAATCTTTGGGATTAGTAGGAATATGAATGTTTTCCAGGTCCCCCAGGATGTCAGGAATACTGTCAGCCACTGCTATGGTAAGTGTGACAGTGGCTGAGAGAGGGGGTTGGCCATGGTCCTGCACAGCCACCACTAGGCTCTGTTTTAGGGCATCTCTGTCCAGCAAGGCCCTTGCGGTGCGTACTTCACCTGTGTGCAGCCCCACTAAGAAAAGTCCTGGCTCACTAGCCTTGAGCAGGCGATAGGACAGCCAGGCATTCTGTCCTGAGTCTTTGTCCACTGCTACCACTTTGGTCACCAGATAACCAGGATCTGCAGAGCGGGGTGCCAACTCAACACCGGTGGACCCATCTATTGGGGGGGCAGGATACAGGATTTCAGGCATGTTATCATTCTGGTCCAGCACAAATAGGCTTAGTGTCACGTTGCTGCTGAGTGAAGGGCTTCCACTGTCACTAGCTGTCACCTGCAACTGCAGGTCTCTAAACTGCTCATAATCAAAGGAGCAAAGAGCATACAGGACACCAGTATTGGAGTTGATAGAGATGTAGGATGATAGCGGCACTCCCTGAAGTGTGTCCTCAGCTAATGAATAGGTGATTTGTGCATTCTTGTCAGTGTCTGGGTCCTGTGCTGTAACAGAGAAGATGGAGGCACCCCTAGGGTTGTTTTCTGGAATATAGGCTGAATAGGAGGCATGCGTGAAGGTAGGAGGGTTGTCATTGATGTCTGACACATGCAGAGTGATGTGAGTTTCTGTGGTTAGTGGTGGATTTCCCCCATCGGTGGCTCTTAGACTGATATTGTATTGAGATACCTGTTCACGATCCAGAGATTTGGCTGTCACTAAGCGGTAGTACTGATCTATTGATTTTTCTAAAGTAAAGGGCAGATTTCCTAGAACAAAAACTGTAATTTGCCCATTCTGGCCAGAATCTTTGTCATGCACATTGATAAGAGCAATTTCTCTTCCAGCAGGGGCTTCTTCTGGGACTGAGCCTGTGAGGGAAGTGACTGAAACTTCCGGGGCATTGTCATTCACATCCAGAACCGTGACAAGAACCTTGGCTCTTGAAAAAAGACCTGGTCCATCTTGCGCTTCAATTTTGATTTCATAGAACATAGCATCCTCATAATCAAGACTTTTTAATATTGATATATCTCCAGTCACTGAATTGAGATGGAAAACCTGAGCAACTTTTCCAGGCATTTTATCTAGAATATAGGACACTTGAGCATTGAATCCCTCATCAGGATCCGTCGCATTCACTGTGATCAGCCGGGTCCCCACCGGCACATTTTCCAGAACACTGACATGGTACTCTGGCTTAGTAAACACTGGTGGATTGTCATTTGCATCCAAGACTATTACCTTGATGTACAACTTGCCAGTGTGGACAGGATCTCCACCATCAGAGGCAATAAGATCAAGCTGATGAACTGCCTTTTTCTCACGATCCAAGGCTCGCTCCAGCACTAGCTCTGGGTACTTGGCGTCATCTGTGACACTATTCACAGCCAAGGAGAAGTGGTCATTGGGGTTGAGCTTATAGTTCTGCAGGGAGTTCAAGCCCACATCTGGGTCAAATGCAGTTTTAAGTGGAAATCGAGTTCCTGGATCTGTTAATTCACCAATTTTTATTTCCAATTTTTCTGTTGGAAAACTAGGTGTATTATCATTAATATCGCTGATTTCGACTTCTACCTCAAATATTTTCAGCTTATCCTCCACAAGGATGTTAAAGCTCACAAGGCAGGGCGCGCTTTGGGCGCACAGCTCC
Organism: Sigmodon hispidus; assembly: GCA_004025045.1. Lineage (NCBI taxonomy): Eukaryota > Metazoa > Chordata > Mammalia > Rodentia > Cricetidae > Sigmodon > Sigmodon hispidus. The sequence goes on from PVIH01004451.1 coordinate 48,368, forward strand.
TCCCGGTCTATCCTGCCTGCGGTGACCAAGCTGCCGCCTCTCGGGTTCAGGGAGAAAAGCTGCGACCTACCTCTGGAGACGATGCGCACTCCGCGCTCCGCCAGCTCGCGGGGCTCCAGCCCCAGGTCTTTGGAGATGTTGCCCACGAAGGAGCCTTTGTCCAGTTCCTCTGGCACGGAGTAGCGGATCTGCCTGAAGCCAGCGGCACACAGCGTCCCCAGGAGCGCGCACAGCAAAGCCAGAGTTCTGGCGGTTCTTAGTCCCAGGCAGACCATTTCCTTTCTTTTTTTTTCCCCACTTCTAAATTCCCACGAAGGGTCCAAACCTTATACCCTCAAGGAGTTAAATCTTTCATGGGCCCAATTCACACACCACCGAACTGGCTGATGATGTGGTGAGCTTGGTAGCCGCTCTGTCTTCTGTCCTTGGCGTTTCTTTGCGGCAGGGAAAGGGTGGACTGTGCTTCGGTGCCTTTTCTTCTTGTATGGTCAACAGCGACACTCAGAGGCCTAATCGCTCACTGCACACTCCCAGGTAAACCCAAGTTACCAAGCTTCTTTAGTCCTTTTTGTTAGAGGCTAGGAGACTAGTACTGATTTCACATAATCGAACCGATATTTGTTAAAGGCTGTGGCTTCAAGTTATTTTTCTTTGGGTTGTTGCACTCTAACCTTAACCCCACCCAATACTTCTTCACGTATAATTACTGTTTCCCAAAGGTTCAGTTTAATATCTACATGGAAACATCAGCCATACTTTTAAGTTGGTCTTTGATATCCTGACCTACTAGTTTTAACATTTTGCATTTAACTGATTCGTCAAACACATGATTGGGTGTCAGACAATATTGTTTTTGAGACTGTTGTGAAATATATAGACACAACCACAGAGTTTATGAAGATGGAAAACCACTTAGGGCTCATGGTGCACTGAAATGCCTACCACACCGAGAGAGGCCGAGGAGGATAGAAGGTCTCCAATTGGATGTGGAGTTTAGCAAAGGCCCTACTGAGAAGCACGAGAAGAGTGGACTAGGGGAAAGGCTTGGGTGTGAGAGAAATTGCAGACCTTAGGCTACTGAAGACATTTACCTTGTCCAAATGCAGAGGTGTGGTGGTACAGGGCTTTTAATCCTGGTAGCCGAGAGGCAGAGGTGGGCAGATATCTGTGAATTTGAGGACACTCTGGTCTACACAGTGAGCTACAGGCCAGCCAGAATTACACAGTAAGGTCTTGTCTCAAAACAAAACAAATAGAAATAAAAATTTAAAAATGTCATTTCAATCATGATGCATTCCATATGTATCCATAAGGTATTTATTCTTAGAGGTTACTACCTCCTTAAGGGAACTCTATTTTTAATTTTCTTCTGTTCATACTTTATTATATACTTATATGTAAAGGTGTTATGACACATCATTCCAAAATAAATTTGGATTTTATTTCATAGAGACTTACCCTAAACTAACAAACACATGGAATACAGCGCCCAAAATTTTCTATCAGACACTCTTAGATGTATGTAATAAGGACTCCAAACACCATAAGAGATGTGAAACTACCCACTAAGAGTTTCAATTCGTACTCAATTATTTCTAAATATAAACAAACAGATTCTCAATATTAGCACACCCATTGTTATTAAGTGTATAATCAACACACTAAAACCAACACAGGAGGAATAGAGAAGGAAAACCAAGTGTTTTTTGAATGGGAACATTTTTTGGCATCTGAGGAACAGGAAACTCGGAGAAAACAGAAATTGCATGATATGGTCTTTGAATCCCTTGTATCTTTTCTGTGAGCAAAGTACACCAGCGAAAAGAATTACTTTTAAAGGTAAGTCAATATGATTTCCAGATATGAGAATATGAAGTTTTAGTGAAGAGACACCTGCTCACTGTTGCTTTACCATTTTGTTATTGAGTGCACAATAAGCTCCCAAGGAGCAGGGAGCTACCACCGGAGACTGTTGTTTGCAGCTAAGCAGAGACACCATGGCATACTGAAACTCTGTAAGGAACATATGTCCTAGGGACAGAGGCATGACTCAGTGGCAAAGTACATGCAAAATGAGGTCTTGGTTTCAATATACAGCACTTACACACAAAAAATATGGGCTTGAGATATAGGTCAGTGTAAGAGTGCCTACCTATGGTATAAAGGTCATGAGTTTGATTCCTAACACTGAAAACATGTATATTTCTATATTTTTTGGTCTTTGAGAGAGGGACTCATTTTTGTATCCTTGGCTGTTCTGGAGCTTGTTATGTAGACGAGGCTGGCTTACAACTCACGGAAGTTTGTCTATCTCTGCCTTGAAAATACAGGTATAGTATCACTGATCACCAGCACCCACCTTTCTGTTTTTTAAAAAGAATCACTGATTCACATATATCAAGTAGTTGTCCCATGGATAGAAAAGTTAAGAAGCCAGCCCAATTCTAATGTGATTCTTTTGATGATCTAAATGCCACCATCAACTACCAATCCATGATTTTCATTCCTCCTACAATGATTTTAACTTCCCTTTTAGCCCATGAGCCCTTAAAACTTCCTAGGAATAGTTCACCTAGATTCACTTGAATGCCAATACATCTTCAAGGAAACACGGGAATAAAACATGTACATTAAACACCCAGGGCAGCTAAATAAATAGATAAATTTAGCGAAATAATATGAGCATATTGCAAAGAAATTACCTGAGAAGGTTCTTCTCTTTTATCATCAAGTAGAGACTGAGGTGCTGAAAGAAAATCAGTTTTTTCACAGCTCTCTTGGCTGATGAGAGTGTCTGCATAGTTTGGTTGAGGGAAGATGATGTGACTTTTCCCCGAGTCTGCAGTGAGTGAGACTTCATGGGAATAAGTCTGCAGGAAAGCACGTACCCCATCAACTCCCACAAAGTGTGATGCAGGGATACCCGCTAGCCCATCTCTTGAAGCCTGAAGCATTCGAGACATATGCCAGCGACGCAGCCTGAGGGCCAGCAGTGTGATGACAAAGGCCAAGAAGACACAGGAGACCACAGCCACTGCCACCACCAGGTAGAGTGTAAGTTCTGAATCATCAGGGTTGGCAGGGGTCCTGATGCTGCCCAGGTCAGCTAAGACCTCAGGGATGTTGTCAGCTATTGCTATGGTGAGTGTGACAGTAGCTGAGAGAGGGGGCTGGCCGTGGTCCTGCACAGACACCACCAGGCTCTGCTTCAGAGCATCTCTGTCTAGTAGGGCCCGGGCAGTGCGCACCTCTCCGGTGTGCAGCCCTACTGAGAAGAGCCCTGGTTCACTGGCCTTGAGCAAGCGGTAGGACAGCCAGGCATTCTGTCCCGAATCTTTGTCTATTGCCACCACTTTGGTCACCAGGTATCCAGGGTCTGCAGATCGAGGTGCTAGTTCCACACCAGTGGAGCCATCTGTGGGGGGCGCAGGATAAAGGATTTCAGGCATGTTGTCATTCTGGTCTAGCAGAAACAAGCTCAATGACACATTGCTACTCAGTGGAGGGTTCCCGCTGTCCACTGCTATCACCCACAGCTGCAAGTCTTGGAACTGCTCATAGTCAAAGGAGCGGAGAGCATAGAGGACTCCAGTGTCAGAGTTGATGGAGATGTAGGAGGACAGGGGTGCCCCTTGGAAGGTATCTTCAGCTAAAGAGTAGGTTATATGAGCATTGTTATTACTGTCAGGGTCATAGGCCAGCACTGAAAAGATGGAGGTGCCTCTGGGGTTATTTTCAGAAATGTAGGCAGAGTAAGACCCCCGGGAAAAGGAGGGTGGGTTGTCATTGATATCTGCCACTTGCAATAAAAGGTGGGCATCTGTGGACAGAGATGGGTTCCCTCCATCTTTAGCACTTACAGTGATGTTGTAAAAGGGAAACTGTTCTCTGTCAAGGGCTCTGGTTGTAACCAGTCGGTAGTAATTGTCCACTGACCGTTCTAACTTGAAAGGAAGCGTCTCAGGAAGTGAACACGTGACAACAGCATTCTGGCCAGAGTCCCTGTCGTGTACATTAAAAAGTGCAATTACCGTTCCAGGAGGAGAGTCTTCAGGAACAGAAGCAGTGGCAGACGTCATGTAAAATTCTGGAGCATTGTCATTGACATCTAGAATGGTGACAATAACCTTCATCCTAGTCAGAAGGCCTGGGCCATCCTGAGCTTCAATATCGATTTCATGGAATTTTGCTTTCTCATAATCCAGACTTTTTGCGATTGTTATATCTCCAGATGTTGACTTTAGCTCAAATACATCTAGAGTTTCTCCAGGGGCTTGCTCCTGAAAATAAGTCACTTGAGCATTGTATCCCTCATCAGGATCAGTGGCTGTCACTGTGAGTATGCGGGTACCTACAGGTATATTCTCAGGAACGCTCACACGGTACTCGGGCTGTGTAAAAACAGGGGCGTTGTCGTTCGCGTCCAGGACCTTCACACGGATGCGGCAGGTGCCGGATCGGACTGGATTTCCCCCATCGGAGGCAACTAGAACAAGATGGTGAACTGCCTCTTCCTCGCGGTCCAAGGCACGTTCCAGCACCAGCTCTGGGTACTTGTTCCCATCAGCCCCAGTTCGCACATCCAGAGAGAAGTGGTCATTTGACTTGAGTTCATACTTCTGGAGGGTGTTCTCGCCCACATCTGCATCATGCGCACTTTTAAGAGGAATCCTGAATCCTGGTGTAGTGGTTTCACTGATTTTTATTTCCGGATCCTCTACTCCAAAGCGAGGTGCATTGTCATTAACATCTGTTACCTCCACCTCTACGGAATAAATAGTCAATTTATCTTCCAGTAACAGGTTAAAGTTCATCAGACAGGGCGAGCTCTGGCCACAAAGCTCTTCCCGGTCTATCCTGCCTGCAGTGATCAAGCTGCTGCTTCGCGGGTTCAGAGCAAAGAGCTGCGACCTACCTCTGGAGACGATGCGGACCCCTCGTTCTGCCAGAGCCTGGGGCTCCAGCCCCAAGTCCTTGGCGATGCTGCCCACGAAGGAGCCTTTGTCGATCTCCTCTGGGATGGAGTAGCGGATCTGTCCAGCTCTTACCTCCCACAGGGCAGCCCAAAGGGCGCACAGCAGGACTAGTATTCTGCACCCGGACTGCTTTCGCAGCGTCGCCATTGCTCTTCTGCAACCGAATTTCCTCCAAACCAGCTTCTAGCACTGTAAGGGAGTCCAGTTCTTTCCCCCCAGGGTCTGAGACGACCAATATTCACCGGCTCCAGATCACAGAGGAGAAAGAACTAACGGGCGGCTGAGTTGAATTCTCCTTCATCCTCTCAAACCGGAAGCTGCTGACAAACTGCCAGCCCTTTGTGTTGTGCTAGGTGGGATTGGTTCCCTGCCTTTTACTCCTTAGGTGGTCAACAGCGACGCTCAGAGGCCTAGCCAGTTGCTGCACTCGCTCAGGCAAACCCATCCCATGTTCGCCTGTGGCTTTTTAGTTGCTCTTAAGAATGACTCTTACACTAAGATATAGTATTATTTACAGTAGAAGTAAGTCTTTAAAGGTAGAGACTTTTTCAGAACAATTAAGAATGGTGTAAATATATGTAACCTGGGAGTGGTTGCTATGAAAGTATTGTAGAATGTTTAATGTTTAAACCAAGTGCTGTTGGCCTTGTCACATCATACCATCTCCCACCTTTTTCTAACTTACGCTCAGACAAAAAGATTGACATTTGAACATTGGTTACACCTTCTTACATGATAAATTTTTGGTTTTTTATTCTCTGTTGCTTAGCATTTAACTTCCAAACTGTATATTTAAATTGTTGATCATCACACACCCATGTGCCTGACACAAGGTTTGAATCTTAGTTGGAAATCAGTTTTCAGAAACTTTTATAGAAGGAAAGAGTGTCCATGCTGAATTTTGTGAAAAGCACTAAGCCCTGGGGACATGTAGAGGAAGAGGACCCAACTTATGTTTGGGAGTCAGAAACGACCTTTCCTGAATGCTACTTCGTTTGAATCCTGACAGGTAGAATGGATTAAGAAAGAGGTTGGAGTAACCCTGTAGAAACTCAGAACCAATGCCTGGAGCTGGGAGACAGCCAGGAACAACATGGAAATGAAGTTGGCTATAGCGAGCAAAGCTTGGGCAGACAGGGTTCTGTCATCCAAAGTTGTTTTCAATTGCCAAGCATTCTTTCCTTTTCTGTATTTAGTGTTGCCTGGATGATGTCATGGGTGTCTCCTTACTCCTGTTTGGCTTATATATGCAAAAATATTTATATATAATGCATTTATTTGAAAATACACTTTGAAATATTTCAATCATACAGACCACTACAGAAAGTAATATGACCAAACTCTGTACATACCACTAGGCTTTACTTAATTTTAACATCTTATCATATTTAAATAAGAACATGTTTAGACCTTTTCTTTTGAATAGTTTCAGAATTATAGAACAGTTGCAAAAATGGTACAAAATCTCATATGTAGCACTCCCTTGGAAGTTGAGGGGACTTGGCTCTGTATCTGAAGATACTGGAGGTCCTTGTGTAAAATGATCTCTGTACATTGTTCTGGGTATCTTGTCAGCTCATAATTATGCATGGTAAGATAACATAAATAGTGGACTACGTGTTTAGAAACTATGTAGTTGTAGATTCATGCTGTTGGATATACACACGTTACATATAAAGTTCACTGTATTCTGTGCCCACATTACTCCAAATGTTAGTTAGCATTTTATTTTCATGCCTCTATTGATTCCATGTAAATTGCAGATATGATGTTCCTTTACATTTTTTGGATTCCTTCATTACCAAACTATAAAATCAAGTAGGCATTGATGTAGTTTCATTATCTAGCCTATAGCTCTTAGTAATAACTTGCCTGTTGCTCTGATGTCTTTTTATAGCAAAATAAAATATTTTTCAGGCCTAAGATTCTGCTCAGGACCTTATTATGTATCTCACAAAGTTTCTGCAGTGGGTAGAGTTTGAGTACTTCATTGGGCTTGACACATCATGACTCTAGACTTACAGATATGAGCAGTTCTACTGCAAAACGGTCTCCCTTGGGTGTGCTGGAGTCTGTCTCCTGAGGTTCAGATTGTGTAGTTCTGGTGGAAGACACTGGAGTGACGTTATCTCCATCCCAGAGCACTTTCTTGGAAGGCTCATGGTGTGTTTGTTCCAGGATTGTTTTGTTAATCACTGGTGACATTCTAGAAGTTTTCTAGTTATTTGTAGTTTTCTCTGTTGTAAACTTAACTAGTTAACTAATTAATAATGAAATTATTCAATCTTTTTTTGGGGGGTGCTGTCTGTCTATCCTTTATTCTTGTTTTTTTTTTTCTTGATTTGTGGCTTCTTACGGCTTCTTTGTAGTAAATTCTTTTGAAGTTAATGAATATGAGACTTCCAAGTTTCTTTTCAAGATTGTTTTGTCTGTTTGGAGTGGTCCCTTGAGATTCCATATGAATTTTATGGTGGATTTTTTCATCTCTGCCCCAAATCCCATTATTAGAGTTTTGATATGAATTTCAGTGAATAAGTAGATTGTTTTAGTTAGTTCTGTACATGTCTATTTTTATTGTTTTTTTTACATTTTTAATTATTGTTGTGAGTAGGATGTCGGAAGAGGGCATCAGATCTGCTGAAGTTGGAGCCATAGGCAGTGGAGAACCTCTGGAGCCTTTCTGCATGTCTGATCATGCTTTCTTTGGGAATTATGTTAAAGTCAGGTATTATTTTCAAAACTGTGTTTTTAGGTGATAGGAGTTCATAATTTTCTACCTATTTGGCAACACTTTCTTTTTTACAAACACAATCAAGTCATTTCTGAAATGAATTTCTTAAACACTAATAGTGCTTGTTGCCTTAAGTATGACTTTATACTAATGGTCTACAACAACTGCTTTCTTGTGTGCATGTGTGCACCTGAGTCTTTAATATTTCTGTATAAATTTAAGAATCTAGCTTGTCAGTTGAATATAGATTTTAAAAACTAACCAATTTATCAGTCTTTAAATTATAAGAAAATAATTTAAGAAAAATACAGAGCTAAGAAAATATAGAGCTGAAATAATTTATTAGTTGAAAGTGTAATTTTTTTACCCAAGAAGAAAATAAAAATTCAGACAACATAAAAGGATGAAATTCCCTTAAAAGCCACCAAAGAAGAAACAGATTACTTAAAAAATGACAACCTGATGACAGAAAAGTTCTCATTTGTACTAATCATAAATTCTAGGGAGACAATGTGCTTTGAAATTTAGGCTTTTATATTTATTTTAAGTAGAAAACAGTTTTTAAGAAAATATTCTCACCTGCTCTGTTTATTTATTGTTTTCTCTCCAGAGTTCCCCCCTTGACACAGAGTCTTGTGTAATCCAGAATGGCTTCGAACTGGATAGATAGCTAAGGATCAACCCTCTTCCCTCAGATTCTTAAGTACTGAGATTATAAGTACGTGCCACCATAGTCTTCTATTGGTTGTGAAATTACTTATCAGTACTATATGGTCTTGGTTCATATCTGAAATCCCAGCACTCAGAAAACTCAGGCAAGAAAATCAGAAGTTAGAGGTCAGCCTGGGCTATGTAGCAAGTTTCAATCCACCTGATGAGTATAGTGAGAGCATGTTAAAAATATTGCTCAGTTCCAGGCAATAACTAGGTCTTTACAAGTGCTTCTAGGCTGTGTTAACCTGGATAACAAAGTTTAATGAGCTGACTTACTGCATCTATGCTCATCACCCTTGGTCTTCAGCTTGCAGCAAAGTATAAGCACAGAGATGATTCCATGCAACTACTGGATTTTAAGTAACTGATGGTTCCCATTGCTTATGTAGGTTCCCATCAATAGGCCAACCCCAGGCTACTTACCTAGAATAAAGTAGTTTTGTTTCTATTACATTGTTGGCCTCTAATCTGTTTAAATAGCTTTAGACTGACTCATCACTTCCTGATTTATCTCTTGTCCATCTAAATATTTATATTTTGCTATTTTAATGCTTTCCTATTTTATATTTTATGTATTTGCTCAATCTAACAGAACAGAATATGTCTAACAAGACTAATCTACCTTCCCACAGAACACTTCCTCTTTTATTTTTGAGACAGGGCCTTAATTTGTAACCCTTGTTGGCCTGTAACTCACTATGTACACCAGGTTGTTCTTGAACTCAGAAAGATCTGCCTGCCTTTGTCTCTTAAGTGTTGAGATTAAAGGCATATGCTACCACATGCCACCACACCAGACCCCCCACAGTACACTTCCTATGAGACATCGTGACACACTAATATGGAATATATCTTGATTTTGCTATTCTTACCACGAATACGTGTGTGTGTGTGTGTGTGTGTGTGTGTGTGTGTGTGTGTGTGTGTGTATGCAGGGAAACATTAAAACTGTTTCTCAAGTTGCATGACAAAATTTCTGTCCACTATCTTCCATTTCATAAGTTACTTAAAGAGATACATTTTTAAGCACATATAAAATACCTCTTAGTGAGAGATTATAGAAACAAAATGCTTAGCAACAAAATCACAGCTTTTATAGACTATTATCATTTTATATTAACAAAAGTAAAATTATGACTTTTGATGATTTTTCACCATCATTTCTGAATAAGTTACTAGTCAAGGCAGAACAATGAAATAATTTAGCCAGACACAAATTTGCAAATTTGTTTCTGATGCAGTTCTCTTTTCCAAAAGAGATAGGCTTTATCACACATTATCACACACTCTTTATCCCTACCACTCACAGTATGACAACAGGCTTCATTTATAGGTAGGAGCTTCTGCTCTCTACCTATTTTTTTTTCTTGAGACAGAGTATTGGAATTTTAGGCATGTTCCCCACCCCTGGAATGCCAATACAAGTCTACCTGCTTTCTGGCTACATGCTTGTGATCCCTGCACTCCAGTAGTCTGAGGCAGGAGGGTTATAAATTTAAAATCATTCTGGGTTACAAAATGAGTTCAAGGCCAGTCCAGGTATCTTATCAAGACCTTGTCTCAAAATGGTAGCCTTCACCTAGCAGAAATAAACCACTAGGTTTAATTTCCAGTGGCATAAAACATAAAATAAACATACCCAACCACCACTGAAGTATAATGGAATATACTGTTTATAGAAAATAGTGAAAACAAGTATTACAGACATGAATTATTTTCATTGATATAGCTAATAAGTGCATTACAAGTTTACCTGAGAAAATACTTCCTCTTTATCTTCAAGCAGAGACTGAGGTGCTGACAGAAATTCCCTTTTCTCACAGCTCTCTTGGCTGATAAGCGTGTCTGCATAGTTGGGCTGTGGGAAGATCAGGTGACTCTTTCGAGAGTCAGCGGTGAGTGAGATCTCATGCGAATATGTCTGTAGAAATGCATGTACCCCATCAACACCTACAAAGTTGGAGGTAGGAATGTCAGCCAATCCCTTTGCTGCAGTTTGGAGCAAGCGTGAGGAGTACCAGTGTCGCAGTTTGAGCATCAAGAGCATGATGACAAAAGCCAGGAAGATGCAGGAGACCACAGCCACTGCCACCACCAGGTAGAGTGTGATGTATGAATCCTGGGGATCTGCAGTGGTCCCAGTGCTGCCCAGGTCAGCCAGGACCTCAGGGATGCTGTCAGCCACTGCTATGGTGAGGGTGACTGTGGTGGACAGAGGAGGTTGGCCGTGGTCTTGCACAGATACCACTAGGCTTTGCTTCAGAGCATCTCTGTCTAGCAGGGTGCGGGCAGTGCGCACCTCCCCTGTGTGCAGCCCCACGGAGAAGAGCCCTGGTTCACTGGCCTTGAGCAGACGGTAGGACAGCCAGGAATTTTGTCCCGAGTCTCTGTCCACTGCCACCACTTTGGTCACCAGATAACCGGGCTCGGCAGAGCGGGGAGCTAGTTCCACACCAGTGGACCCATCTTTGGGGATAACAGGGTACAGGATTTCTGGAGCATTGTCATTTTGATCTATCATAAAGAGACTCAGAGATACATTGCTGGTGAGTTGTGGGTTCCCGCTATCACGGGCCATAACTCTTAGCTGCAAATCTCGAAACTGCTCATAGTCAAAGGATTGCAACGCATAGACGATTCCAGTGTCAGAGTTGATGGAGAAGTAAGAAGACAAAGGAACTCCTTGAATAGTGTCTTCCACCAGGGAGTAAGTCACTAGTGCATTCTCATTGTGGTCAGCATCCCAGGCCTTTACTGAGAAGATGGAAGCCCCTCTGGGGTTATTTTCAGGAATGTAAACAGAGTAGGAGTCCTGTTCAAAAACTGGAGGATTGTCATTGACATCTGTCACTAGCAGTGAGATGTGAGCTTGGGTAGATAGGGGCGGAGTTCCCTGATCTGTTGCTGTTATTGTGATGTTGTGGCCAGACCTATGCTCTCTGTCCAGTGTTCTTTCTGTTACCAAGCGATAATAATTGTCGACTAACTTTTCCAGTTTAAAGGGTATGTTTCCAGGAATGGAACATGTGGCTTGACCATTGTTACCAGCATCTTGGTCATGCACACTTATAAGAGCAATTATGGTCCCAGGAGGAAAGTTTTCTGGCACTTCGGTAGTGACAGAGGTGATTCCAACTTCTGGGGCATTATCATTAACATCCAATACAGTGACCAGCACCTTAGCTCTAGCCATGAGTCCAGCACCATCCTGAGCTTGAATTTCCATTGGATAAACTTTGTATTCTTCAAAATCTAGCGATTCTTTATTCGTTATTTCTCCGGTGTAAGAATCCAACCGAAATTTCCGGACCACACTGTGGTCCACATTGTGAAAAGAGTATGTTACTTTGCCATTAGCTCCCTCATCTGGGTCAGTAGCATTCACCTTGAGTAGTTGAGTGCCTAATGGGAGGTTCTCAGGGACACTGACGTGGTACTCTGCCTGAGTAAATGATGGTGGGTTGTCGTTCACATCTACCACCTGAACTCGGATATGCAGAGTTCCCGAGTGTACTGGGTTACCCCCATCAGAGGCAGTGAGGACAAGGTAGTGGATAACATCTTTTTCTCTGTCTAGAGGGCTCTGCAGTACCATTTCTGGCTGTTGTGGTCCTTCAGGTCCCTGTTGTACATCCAGGAAAAAGTGAGGGTTGGCACTTAGCTGGTAGCTCTGAAGTGAGTTTATACCCACGTCAAGGTCTTGCCCAAGAGGCAGAGGAATCCTGGTACCTGTAGTCGTTATTTCACTCATTTTTAATTCCAACTCTTCTAACTGGAACTGGGGGGTGTTGTCATTAATATCAATTATCTCTACTTCAATAGGGAAAAGCTTCATTTTATCTTCTAAAAGGACGTTAAAGTTCACCAGACAGGGTGCGCTCTGGGCGCACAGCTCCTCCCGGTCTATCCTGCCTGCGGTGACCAAGCTGCCGCTTCTCGGGTTCAGGGAGAAAAGCTGCGACCTACCTCTGGAGACGATGCGGACCCCGCGCTCCGCCAGCTCTCGGGGTTCCAGCCCCAGGTCCTTGGCGATGCTGCCCACGAAGGAGCCTTTGTCGGTTTCTTCTGGTACAGAGTAGCGGATGTTTCCAGCCCTGGCTTCCAATAGCAGCTCCAGAGACAGGCACAGCAGCATCAGCCGGCTCCAACCGGTTAGCTTTTCTGAAATCGCCATCGCTCTCTGGCTTCCGACTTTTCTCTCAGTTATCAAGGGTATTGTTTTTCTGCTTTTCCAGTGTCTTCTTTACCTTAATATTTAAAATAATTATAGCAGAGAGAGGCCTAGAAATACACAGGGCTGTCGCAGACAGACATTTTCAGTCTGGCATGATGGCAAGTCTAAGAGTCACCTTTTTTTTTTTTTTTCTCTCTTTTGGTAGGGTAGATCTTGGTATCCTCCAGGTTGGTGAACAGCGGCGCCCAGAGTCCTATCAAGTTACTGCACTCCTTGGAAATGTAAACATGTATTTTTTCTTAAGTCCTAGGTTATTGTCAGGGAAGTAGTTACTATTATTTTTTTTTACAATAGTATGTATGTATGTGCATATGTATGCATGTGTGTATTATATGTAAAGAAGAGAAAAATGTTCTTTTCTTATAGATATGTTAAATTATACTGTGCCGGAGAAGCTGGCAGCCCAAATTATCTGTTTTCCCTGTGTGCCATTGAAGAAATAAAAGAGCTCTCTAGCCATAAAGAAGAGCAAATCATTTATTCTGCTGTATAGTTTGACCATTTGGTAATTTCTCAGGCCACAAAGCGCAGTTTGGAGGACAAAAAAACATTAGAAGGGAAGAAATCAACTTTCAGGCTTCAGGGGAGAGTTTCAGAATCAGAACAACTCCATTTCTCGTCCATTTTGCTCTGAGTATTTTCAGAACCCTGAGATTTTGAAGACCACATTAAACCATATCCTTATTCCCCTTCTTTTTCTGAAGCAGCTGTGTTAAGAAATATTTAAAATCCTTAAACATAATATATTTTGAATAGAATGGAGGTCTGAAATATCATCAAAAATGTCACATGAATATGTAATTTAGATTTCAAGGTCAAAAGACAGAGAAGTTGTGATACTATTCATCATAGGTGAAAAGAGCCACATTTTTATTTTTCGATGACTGTAGGGATAATAGTTGTCCTACAATCATGCATTATATTCTCCAAGAGAAGGTAGTTTTCTTAAACAGCAGTATCTTTTAACTAGGATAACAAGGATGCCACTTTCCCTTTATTCCTTGTTTGGAGATGGCCTGGCAGCTGCCTTGATGAGCCAGCCCACTTTGGCTCATTTCAGGCTGGCTAGTGGGTCTCTGCAGCAGTCAGGAAGCTCAACATCTGGTCCTTTCACTATGAGGAGAATATTGGAACACTAGTGGTGTTGACCGTGGCCAAAGTTGGCAAAGCAGATGTTATCCCAGTATGCAGAAATGGAGAGCAGCTCCTGAGAAGTGCCTTCTAAGACATCCCACTCCGCTACCAGATTCTGTCAGAAGGGAGTTCTTGGAAAGTTCAGATCTCTTTTGAGCTTGGAATAGAGCTGGGTATTTAGAATGTTGAACTCTGAATTCAGGGCTGGAGATGCTGTCAATGGAGACCATGAGTTGGATGTTATTTTGAAGAAAACAGGAACAATGTGAGAATATGGATGAGAAACTTCCCAGCTTCACACCAGTACTGAAGAGATGGTCTGTCACATGACAGAACTTCCAGCTAACACTGTCCCTTCTGCTCAAGGTGCCACGATGACAGGTCCTTCTGAGAACTTCTCTACTTTATCCTAAGCATCAGCTCAGCTTTCAGATCAGCTGAAGTAAGGGCAAACTTTTGCTGTCTTTCACTCATTCTGAACGACTAAGTGATTATATTCAGTGAAAGATACATTTGTTGACTAAATAAAATGCTGGCAGATATGGAAAGTTGCTTATTACTTTGTTCAAAAAACATGAAATGGGAAAAATAGTGGTTGATAGCAAAACCAACTTAAACAGGACAACCTGAAAACAAAATGCAAGAGTGGGAGGTAAAAGCCCAAGGAGGAAATGATTTTGAACAGATTCCAAGATAATTAGGAGAGAGGTGTGAAGATCTGAGAAGGGACAGTTTAAAGTCCTTGGAATCCTTAGCTCGGTCACAGAAGCAGATGGGAGGATAATGGCAGCCACTCCTTCCAAAGTCATTGCTTTTGTTCCAGTTATGATGAAGTCCATAGTAAATCACTTAAAGCCACATGAATAAACCAGGATATATTTTATAAATTACACATGTAACATATACACACACACTTCCTGTCATTTTATCACATTCTGAGACCTTGCCCACATATCACAGCGGCATGACACTCACTGATGCTCTCTGATGAACATTGAAATACACTAAGATAAGTACATTCCAAGGTCAGAATACTTAGTTTTTTTTTTTGTAGTGACTAATTTTATTAAAAAAGGAAATTATCAGTATACTGACTAATGTTCACTCATACACTTCTGTATGGAAATTTTGACTTTGGGATTACAATAACAAAATGGTATTTTCTATGAAGCACTAGCATAAATTATTTGGATATATAAATATATTAGGGATTTTTCAATTATGGAGAAGTATTTTCTTGTAAATATGTTAATTTTATGATTTCTTAGGTATTGCACTTCATAAAGGCTGAGCTTTGGATGGAGGTGTAGCTCGGTAGGTAGAGTGCTTGCCTAGTATGCGCGAAGCCTTGGGTTCAATCCACAGCAAAGCAGAAATCCAAGAGTGGTGTGCACGCCTGTAATTCTAGCAGGAAGTTAGTGTCATGAGGATAAGAAATTTGAGGTTATCCTTGACTTACATAGTGGGTTTGAGGTCTGTTTTCAGATAAAAATAAAGATAAGGAAAAAAAGAAAAGGCTAAATTCTTACATTAATAAATGACTAAAACATAAATTTTCTTGTGTACTCATCATAACTTAAATTTATCTTCTGGTAATCTCAGTAAAGAAAAAATAATGTTTTTGCTTAAATTATAAATCTCATAGATTTTGTTGATTGTTATCTATAAAATCTAAGACTTTGCAACTATTTAATTTATCTTTTGATAAAGAAGGTTACTAACTATAATGTCTCAAGTTAGAGTAATTTATTTTTCTTGATATGACAGGAATATGATATTGATACTATAGAATTTGGCATTTCAGGAACAACTGAGACAGATGCTGGCAGCCAACTAGAAATGATATCCA
Organism: Sigmodon hispidus; assembly: GCA_004025045.1. Classification (NCBI taxonomy): domain Eukaryota; kingdom Metazoa; phylum Chordata; class Mammalia; order Rodentia; family Cricetidae; genus Sigmodon; species Sigmodon hispidus. The sequence goes on from PVIH01004451.1 coordinate 64,006, forward strand.
CAAAAGATTCAGAAAATGAGGAAAGGAAAAAATGAAGAGCCAAATGAATTGTTTTTGGAGAGATAATTTCTGTTCTTATATAACTAAATATACCGTTTCTTAGAATCTCAGAGTATATGAATCTCAGTGGTAGTGTAATGCAATAAATCTCCTTCATCACTGCAAGAAAGAAACTAGTTAATAAAAAATAAGACTTTTCCAAACATGCTACTATATACAAATTTTTTTCCAAAAGGAATTGTGAACTAAAGAGGCAAAATAAAAATGATCAGTAAACTGGGTAGTAGTGGTGCACGCCTTAATCTCAGCACCCAGGAGGTGGAGGCAAATGAAACTCTCTGAGTTAGAAGCCAGCCTAGTCTACAGATAGAGTTCCAGGACAGTTAGAGCTACACACAGAGAAACCTTGTCTCAAAAAAAAAAAAAAAAAGAGAACAACAACAACAACCAAAAAAAAATCAGTAAACTTGAAGAGCTTTCTACCCTCACCAATAAAAGACAAATAGGAGCAACTTATAAAAGGTGTATGTACTAAAAGAAAACATTCAGACTCACATGTATATATTTGACTCCAATATAAAATTTAGGCTTCATTGCTGATCCTATAGGAAATGTTCATGTGAGATGTGTCTGGAATTAATATGAAGAAAGTAGACTTTATTATACGTGAAGCCATACAAAGAGTTTACTAGCAAGTGAGTCTCTCTCAAGTTGGGAGCAACTCCAAAACCATGCTTCAGGTGACAGACATTCCTGGTGTTGGAGCTAGAACAATATTACAGGCCCATGATGACAGTTAGAATCCCTTTGAGGAGGCAGAGTACAGAAACTAAGTCATGGCTTTCAGAACTGAACCTCCATCTGCCATAGTGCTATGCTGGAAACATTGGAGTCTGGCAGCAACTCTGGAAAATTCATGGTAGGAACCAGGTACAGTGTAGTGACTGTCCACCAATAGGCCCTGGTAGGTTCTGTCTGTGAGATATAGAGCAGTGTTTTACACACTGTATGAGACCCTAGGCTGAAGAACCACACTGACTGCTCGGAAATATATGGTAGGACAGTGAGCTCTTGTGCTTCAAGCTGGCGTCCACTTTTGTCAGCAGGTAGCTGGGCTCCACTGCAATGCCTTACCTTATTGAAGCTCTTGGCAAAGAATCCTCTTTTATTTTTATGACAGTCCCCCACCATCACAGAGAGGCTAGGATGACACTAAGCTAGACAAACTCTGGTTATTATGCTAGAATCAATTTAAAGGCAGTCTCCAAGAATATTACTGCAATGTGTACTTATTGACATAGGGCAATAGCACTTTCTTGGTGCAAGGTGAGGAAGAAACCAGAATTATGAAAGACTCAGGCTCTGCTCAGAAGTGCTAAAGTGTTCAGTGGAGGCTTGGGTGAGTGTTCCCAGTCCTTTGGCACTAGGCACTATGGTACATACCTGTAATCCAACACCCAGGAGGCAGAGACAGAAGGATTATAAATTTAAGACCAGCCTGTGCTACACAGTAAGACCCTGACTCAAAGAAACATAATCAGGATGTGGCTCAGTATGTAACACTTGCCTAGCATAGCAAAGAATCCAAGTTCAAACCTCAGCATGACAAAAAGGGGGGAAAAAAGAAAACAACAGTGTGTCTGAGAAGAAGAATTACTTTGATTGCTTTCTTGTTTTGACAGCATTTCACTTTGTAGCCCAGGCTGGCCTTAAACTCTCAGTCTTCTTGCTCAGCCTCCTGGATGCTGAGGTGTCAGGCATGCACCATGACTCTGGGCAAGCAGAGCATTTTGTTGGTGATAATGCTTGAATAATGCTTGTGCTGGAGAAAAGAGCTGGCTCATCCCCGTGGAGGCACTGACAGCAAGACTGTAGAGTCTGCTCCCGTTTGGGATCCTATCTGCCAGTAGGTGACAATTATATAATAATTCTTTGAGGCAAAATGCCAGTGGGTTCATTCCTTCTCCAACAATCTTCACCTCTCCATTTAAACAGAGCTCCCAGTTCTGCTATTTGGTTAATAGCAGTTCTTACCTGTAGTTCTTACCTGTGGACGTCTGGTTGACAGCGACTTGTGCTGCACTGTAGTTCATGGCCTCTGTTTCAACTGGGACTTTGAAAATGAGTAGACTCCCTCCAATCTTCTATCCCAGGCAGTTACTGACTTTTTAAAACAATCAAAATTGAGCATTGCTGCAATCAGGGGGCATTAGATCTGTTCTGTATGAGCTGTGAGATTGTGTGGAGATAACAGGAGAACTCTATCTTAAGGATGACAATGAGGATCACCTGGAATGTGATGTAGTCAAGGATGGGCTCTTCTGCAAGATGGCTCAGCGGCACAGCTGTGGGTTAATATCCAAGGACTCTCAGGCTTTATTTTGTCTGGAGCTGTCCTGCCCCGTGAACCTCACTGAGGAGTGGCAGTCCTGCTCCTCTGATGCTTCTTTGGTAGTAGTTCCCAATATTTACTGCTATAGTGCTCAATTCATTTCTGGAATCAGACGAGATGTACACTGAAAGTTATGTGACACATTTGTAGAATTATTCCCAGCTTCCGAATCTTTAAACACTGCTATTCAGATGCTCTCCGGAATTTCCAAAATGGTCTGTGCTGCATGCCGTTGTCATTTAAGACCAGGATAATTCTGCCTATATGATTTTCGGTAGGTTTAATTTTCCAATTCGAGTGGTTTACGAATTTCTTTGTTGGATCTGCTTTATTGATTGGTCATTCTCAGGTTGATCTCTGATGTCCTTGGCTAGATGGAATAGTTCTCAGCATTCAGGCTCAGTTTCCGCACCTTTAAACACTCGGCCTTCTTTTCGAATCACGAGTGCAGCTGGTACGGTTCTCCCAGCAGAACAAAGAATGCAGGAAGGGAGGCGGCGCTTCCTGCGCTTTGCGCGCCTGCCCCGTGGGCGACTTCCTATCCACGCAGCTGTAGAGATGTGAATTCACTCGCTGTAGTGGCTCCCAGCTTTCCAGGAAGGAAAAGACAGTACCTCACTTGGAGTCATTAAACTTCCTGAGGATGATGACCAGAATATTGCAAACGGAGAGCAGGAGAAGAGCGACGAAAACCAAGAGGTCCCGTCAGAGCGCAGGAAGGCCGTGCACTTTTTGGATGTGTTAGCGAGAAAGCTCGCGGGGATCCCTGGGTCAGAATGGCCACTGACTGGACGACAGCGGCACCCAGAGGTTCAATGTGGTACCTATCGCAAATTGCTTCTGAAATCCCTCAGAAGACACTACTTTGCTTCATTTCCCTAACACCTATGTTAATGCATAGATTGTCTTTTCTCAAAATTTAAGCGAAGTAATCCAATCTATTACAGTTCGACTTAAGAACCCTCATATATCCCCCGGCCCGGTGCTGAGGAGCAAAACCAGGACCTTGCGTTTGCCTGGGCAAATGGTGTACATACAGTTGTATCATATCCCGCTCTTGGCAATCGTCTTTGAAGATCATACACTGATGAAATATTTTTCTTTGAAAAGGGGGGCGCTACTTGCCAGGCATGGCAGGGCACACCTGTAACCCCAGTATTCAGGGGTAAGGAAACCCACACAAGGTAGAAATTAGCCAAGTCTACACAGAACATTCCAAGCTAGCCAGGGTGACACAAATTACCTCAACAAAAATGTCCTCTTTGCTAGAGAAATTATCTACTGCTAAAAGACATATCATAGAATATAATGCCTAGAGTTGGGGAAGTGGCTCAGTGGGTAAAACAGCTATGGTTGTTGGTGGATTAGGGCTTTGTTTTCATTTTGGCAGGTGGTACTGTCTACGTGCTGAGTTTTATAGCCTGAGTGGTGCTCCTATCATGGAGTCAGTTGTGCTAAGGACTAGGGGCTTACTAAGGCATGGGGCCCTCTTACATACCCAAAGGGAATTTACAATGTGTAGATTTTGATAAATCTAAACCAATGAGAAACTTATATTTTAAAAAAATAATTCTTAGGATTACAGGCTTAAAATTATAACCTTAAGGGCAGTATCTTAATCTTGACATTATTTTGAGCTAGATATCTTATTTTAAAGACAGGTTTTCTCTGTGTAGCCCTGTAGACTAGGCTGGCCTCAAACATTCAGAGCCTACTCTGCTTCTGTTGGGAATAAAGGTGTGTGCCGCCACCACATGGCTAGCTAGATAATTCTCTATTTTGTGAGTGTGTGGGGAGGAGGCTGTTACGTGCCACGTTTAACCCCATCTCCACTCTCCTGTCACTACATGTCAGTAGATCCTACTTTCAAAACTGTGACAACCAAAATCTTTGGACATTAATGAAAGTCCAAATAATAATTTTTATTATTATTTCCAATAATTTTCAGAAACAAGTTTACTGTGTTTACAATAGAGTACTATTGAGCCAAGAATAGGTATGTGACCATGTTAATCAAATGAAATCAAAAGGCAGACTCTTCCCTGAGTTCAAGTCCATGAACCACAGCAAATGCAACTAACTTAACAACTAGACAAGTTAGTGAGATAACTAATCTTGATGTTCAACTTGATTGTATCTGGAATCCAATAAAATCCAAGCTGGGAGGACCATTTTCTGAGAGATCTTTTGGGATTAGATTATTTGGGGGCAGGAAGGCTCACTCTGAGTTTGGGCAGCACCTTTTGGTTGGCAGCACAGATAAAGTGACACAGAAGAAGGAAACTTCCTGCCTTCTTGCACACACTCTTACTGGCAAGTTTGGCCTCTCCAGTGTGAGACAGTCTTTGTTAGATTACCCTAACCACATCCTGCAATTCAAACCAACCAACCAACCAACCAACCAACCAACCAACCAACCAGCCTTCCCTCCTTCCCTCCCTCCCTCCCTTCCTCTCTCCCTCACTCCCCAATCTCCTGTTCCTGTAGAGACTCCTGACTTACACAGTAAGTAAGACTTTGGAAAAGCCCTCCTCAACTCATGGACAAGGGTGGAAGTTCTTCCCTGACTGCTGGAAGGTAACTGGTGGCCACAGCGTGTGGAAGTTTACAAGCACAGGGAGAAGATCTGAAGGAAGGTAGAACAGGCACGGAGTCTTCAAAATCAGAAGAGAAAAACAGTCTCTATCAGGTCATGTAGAGAGGCAACTGTATTATACTTCAGTATCTGAACTGTCCAATCAGTAATCCTCAGCCACAAATGGAAACTGAGTACTTGATGCGTGGCTAGTGTAAACTGGGATGTGTTGTAACTGTAAAACACACTCTAGATTTTGAAGATTTAATTCAAAGTAAGAATGTAAAGCACATCATTAAAATTTTTTACATTGCTGACTTATTACACTTAAATTTTTAGAAACGTGGGTTTATTTATTTTCATTTGCTTATTCTTGTCATTTCATTGTGGTTATCAGATATTTAGTTAAGTAGTTTTTTTTCAGTCATGTTAATAAAACTCACAACACTGCACATACTAGACAAGTACTCCATCACTGAAGTACCTCCCCAGCCTCTGTAGCCACATTGTATTTTAAAATTTATGTACTTTTTATATAAAAAGCATACTACTTGGTGTAGGAACTCCTGTATGTTTTTAAGTTAACTTACTTTTTAACTTTTAAAATATATGGTGATTTAACAATACATTTTTTTGATATAATGTTTTCTATTTCCTCATCGTGGTGGCTATTTTTGGTTGTCAACTTGACTATATCTGGAATCTAAAACCCAAAAATGTAGGAGTGCACCTGTGATGGATTTTTTTGGCTTAATTTGAAGTATGAAGATCCATTTCTAATTTGGACTTTTTATGTGGGAAGACATACCTTTAATCTGGGCCACACTTCCTGGCAGTGCACACACACACACACACACACACACACACACACACACACACACACACACACGTAGCTCTTGCTCGCTCTTTGACTGCTTGCTCTCTCCTGCTACCAAGTCTATTCCTTCACTGGTATTAGAGCCTATTTCTTCTGGACTAAGGTGTCTATTAATGACCAGCCTCATGAACTGAACAACTACTGGATTCTTGGATCTTTTGTTCGCAGACAGCCATTGTTGGATTAGCTAAACCATAGCCTGTAAGTCATTCTTATAAATTCCCATTATATATATATGTATACATATATATATATACGCACACACATATATATATGAAAGGGAAATAGAGATTCTATAATTTTTGTTACTCTAGAGAACATCTAAAATTTTAATTACAAAATAAGGCAGATGTTCTCTCATTACCCACAGATGTTTTTTAACTTCTAAAGTATAAGAATAATCCTATAAAAAATTCTAAAGTATTTAAAGGGAATTTTAAGTAATATGGGACTGGCGGTTTCTTGTTATTCTCTTTAATCTTAGGAAGGAAGCCCCTGTTACTACACTAGGTGATTAACCACTTTCTCCAAACCCTTGTTCCAACAGCATCACAAATATAGGAAGGAACAATTACACAAGTGTAATATTTTTGTGCATTCAGAGTTTTCCTGTGAATCCATTTGATTTGGGGGAAAGAAACTTAGCATTTTCAGGACTTTAAATTAATAGTGATATAATAAAGCACTTAGTTCAAAGGCCAATATAGTTTCCCTCTAAAGAACAACATTTAGAAAACATGTGAAACTCAAGGGCAGATAATACATTTCAGGACTGATGGAGGCAGATGCCATAGAAATCCTTTAATAAGCCAGTCATCCCTGGAAGTTTAACTAAAATACATCCAAATTTTGGCCAATGAAAACTTCAGGAACTTATTTCAAGTTAAATTTTGTGACAAAAATATTTGATCATCACCAAACTCACAGGGAGTGAAATAAAAAGTAATATTTGGATTCTTTTTATGTATAACATAAATGTTATATATTTATGTTGTATTCTTTTTATGTTTCACAGTTTTTATGGTTAGGTAAAGTACTGTCCAGAGGTCAGCATGTTAAACTCTGATATCTACAGATACAAGTATAATTAGGAGTTAACAGAAATATTTTCATCTAAAAAGGTGAATAGATTATACTGGTGTGCTACTTTGAATGAGGATGGCTCCTACAGGCTCATATATTTGAATGCTTTGTTTCCAGTTTGGGAATGATTAAGATGCATGGTCTGTTAGGAGCAGACGTGTCACTGGGGATAGGCTTTGAGGTTATGAAAGCTCATGCTATTTTCGGTTACTTTATTCCTCTTGCTTGTGGATCACAATGTACACTCTCAGCTGTCACTCCAGCATCATGCCTCCCTGCTTGCTGCCCTGCTCACTACTATAGTTGTCGTGGATTCAGCCTCAGGAAACTTAAGACCCAATAAACAGTTTCTTCTGTAAGTTGACTTGGTCATGGCCAAGTCAATAGAAAAGTAACAAAGACAACTGGAGATTATAGGTGAATCATACACTATTCTTCAAGCACATTATAAAAAAAAAAAGAAAAGAAAAATAATGCACTTGAAAACATAATGCTTTTTTAAAATTGACACAGAAATGGATATAGGCCATTTTAAGTTCCTCTCATGATAAAGTATGACAGTCTACTTAAAAAAATATTCAAACACATTATGTTTAGTCCCCCACCAGACTATTTTGGTTTTTCTAGAGGATTTTTCTGTGTAGCTCTGGCGGGCCTGGAACCCACTCTTTAAAACAAGCTGGCCTTGATTTCACAGAGAACAATTGCCTCTGCTTCTTGAGTACTGGGATTAAAGGTATGTGTCACCACTGCCTGAAAGTTTTTAATTCCTATACTTGGTGGTTTTTGTGTGTCAACTTGACACAGCTAGAGTCATGAGAAGAATGATTCTCAGTTGAAGAAACGACTCTTTGAGATCCAGCTGTAAGGCATTTTCTCATTTAGTGATCAGTATAGTAGGGCCCAACCCATGGTGGGTGGTGCCATCCCTGGGCTGCTGGTCCCGGTTTTTATAAGAAGGTGGGCTGGGAAAGCTAGGGAATCAAATCAGTAAGCAGCTCCCCTCCATGGCCTTTGCATCATCTCCTGCTTCTGGGATCATGCCTTGTTCTGAGTTCCTGTCTTGACTTCCTTCAGTGATGAACACTAATATTGATGTGTGCACCTAATAACCCCTTTCCTCCCCTAACTTGCTCTTTGGTCATGGTATTTTGTCTAAGCAATAGAAACCCCAACCAAGACAGTCCCCTTGACAATGTATCTGACATACACAACTTAACAGAAGAAAATACTTATTTGCCTCTTGGTCTCAGTGTCTTCAGTCACAGGTAGCCTGGCTCTGTTTCTGTGCCTGAGGAAGCACAGCCTAATGCCAGAAGGGTATGTGAAAGCAAATGTGTCCAGCTCATAGTAGTCAAGAAGCAAAGACAGCTTGATTACTTCCTGCCTTCTATTTCTGGGTGAGTTTACTTTTTGTTCTAGAGTTTTCAGGTGTTCTGTTAAGTCACTTGTGTGAGCTTTTTCCAAATTCTTTAAGTAGGCACTTAGTGCTATGAACTTTTCTCTTTACTGCTTTCATTGTGTCCCATAAGTTTAGGTATGCTGTGGATTCACATTCATTGAAATCTAGGAAGTCTTTAACTTCTTTATTTCTTCCTTGACCCAGAGGTGGTTCAGTTGAGCATTGTTCAGTTTCCTTGAGTTTATAGGCTTTCTGTAGTTTGTGTTGTTGTTGACCTCTAACTTTAGGCCATGGTGATCTGACAAGATGCAAGGGTTATTCTCATTTTTTGTATATATTTATATTTGATTTATGATCAAGTATGTGGTCAATTTTAGAGAAGTTTCATGGGGTTCTGAAAAGAAGGTATGTTCTTTTGTGTTTAGGTACAAAGTTCTGTGTGTGTGTATTCCATTTGAGTCATAATATCTGTTAGATACCTTGTTTCTCTGTTAAGTTTCTGTCTTGTAAACTTGTCCACTGATGAGAGTGGGGTGTTGAGGTCTCCCATTAGTAATGCATGGGGTTTAATGTGTGATTTAAGTTTAATAATACTTCTTTTACATATGTGGGTGCCCTTTTATTTGGAGCATAAATGTTCAGTATTGAGATTTCATCTTTTTTTTTTTTCCCAAGACAAACTTTACTGGGGGTAGCAAGCATTCTACTGAGAGGAGAGAGTCATGCCTTCATCCCACAAATCCACATTAGATTCTCTGCCCTCTGAAAAGAAGAGCATCATGAGCAAAGTTGAGAAGCGGGTATGTTTCATACATAAAGTGCCCAGAGGGTGCTTGCAACAGTTTTTTTTTTCTCAATTACATTTTTTTCCCTTCATTAACACACACTTTGGTTTATTTGGGGGAAAAAACACGTAAAAGAATAACTTGCCCCAAGTGAGACTAGCGTTTCCCCCAGAGTTCCTTAGGAAATGACACAGCTGCCCTTTTCTTTAAAGGGATTCTTGTCTTCTGGTATTCCTTTCACAAGAGGATACTCTCCAGAACGTTCTTCAATATAGTTTTTTATTTCTTCAGAACATTTAGACACCTGTTGTCTCTTCAACTTCACTTCTTTGCGAAGTTGCTCAACCTGCATCTTCAGCTTTTCCTTCTCTGGAAGATCCTCGATGTGAAGGGCAGGCATCTTTGCCCCCAGAACTAGGCCCTAGACTCACTTGTGCAAGGGAGGCACTGGGTTAACGAACTGTGGTACATATACACAAGGGAATACTACTCAGCAGTAAGGAAAAATGAGATTTCATCTTGATGGATTTTTTTCCTGAGATGAATGTGTAATAACCTTCCTATCTCTTTTGATTAATTTTAGTTTGAAGTTTATTTTGTTAGAAAGTAGGATAGCTACACCAGCTATTTCTTAAGTCCATTTGATTGGAAAGTTCTTTACCAATACTTTACTTGGAGTTAATATCTGTTTTTGTAGTTGAGGTGTGTTTCTTGATTGCAGCAGAAGGATGGATAGATCCTGTTTTTGTATCCATTCTGTTAGCCTGTGTCTTTTTACAGGGGAATGGAGTCCATTTATATTAAGAGATATAATCCTATTTAATAAAAGAACTTCTAGAGGCATCACCATCCCTGACTTCAAACTCTACTATAGAGCTACAGTAATAAAAACAGCTTGGTATTGTCATAAAACAGACATGTGGATCAATGGAATGAATTGAAGACCCTAATGTTAATCCACACATCTATGAACACCCAATTTTTGAAAAAGAAGCAAAAATATACATTGAAAATAAGAAAGCATCTTCAGCAAGTGGTGCTGACATAACTGGATGGTGACATGTAGAAAAATACAATTAGATCTATGTCTAGCACCCTGCATAAAACTTAAGTCTAAGTGGATCAAAGACCTCAACATTAATCCAATTACACTGAACCTGACAAAAAATAGCCTTGAACATACTGGCACAAAAGACCACTTCCTAGATATAACACCAGTAGCCCAGACACTGAGAGCAACAATTAATAAATGGAACCTCCTGAAACTAAGAAGCTTCTATAAGGCAAAGGATATGGTCAATAAGACAAAATGACAGCCTACATGGGAATGGGAAAAAAATCTTCTTCAATCCTACATCTGACAAAGGGCTGATCTCTAAAATATATAAAAAACTCAATAAACCAGAAACCAAAAAACCAAATAATCCAATTTAAAATGGTGTACAGGGCTAAATAGAGAATTCTCAACAGAAGAATCTCAAGGGCAGAAAGACACTTAAAGAATTTCTCAACATCTTTAGCCACCAGGAAAATGCATATCAAAACAACTTTGACATACCATCTTACACCTGTCAGAATGGCTAAGATCAAAACCACTGATGACAGCCTATGCTGGAGAGGATGTGGAGTAAGGAGAACATTCCTCCATTGCTAGTGGGAATATAAACTTGTGCAGAAACTTTGGAAAACAGCATGGCAGTTTCTTAGGAAACTGGGAATCAATATTTCCAATGATCTAGCTATACAACTCTTTGGCATATACCCAAATGGTGCACATTCTTACCCCAAGGACTTAACTACGTTCATAGCAGCATTTATTTGTAATAGCTAGAACCTGAAAACAACCTAGATGCCCTTCAACTGAAGAATGGATTTAAAAATTTGGCATATTTACACAATACAGCACTACTCAGTAGCAAAAAAAAAAAATGACATCCTGAAATTTGCAGGCAAATGGATAGAATTAGAAAAAAATCATCCCAAGTGAGGTAACACAGACCCAGAAACATAAACATGGTATCTACTCACTTATAAGTATATTTTAGACATAAATCAAAGGATAACCAGGCTACACAACCCCTGAGCAGCCATATAACAAGGAGGTACCTAAGAGAGACATCCATGGACTCTCCTGGGAAGGGGAAATGGAGATCTCCCGAGTAGGTTGGGACCATAGGAGGATTAAGTGAGGGGAGGTGGGAAGAAAACATGAGAGAATCAGATGGCTGAGTTGAAGAGGGATAAAGAGGAAGAACAACAAAATAGATACCTTGGTAGAGGGAGCCATTGTGGGATTAGGGAGAAACCTGGTGCTAGGGAAATATCCATGAATGCACAAAGACTCCAAGAAATAGTGGAGAGGATCCCTAAACTGTCCTTCCCCTATAATCAAATTGATGACCACCCTGTCATTATAGAACCTTCATCCAGCAACTGATGGAAACATGATGCAGATATCTATAGGTAAGTGGTGAGCAGAGCTCCCAGTCCAGTGGAAGAGAAATTATATGAGCAAAAGGATCAAGATCATGATGAGCAAACCCACAGAGATAGCTGACTTGAGCTATTGGGAGCACACTAACTCAGAACTGACAGCTGTGGAGCCTGCATGGGACTGAATTAGGCTTTCTGAATGTGGATGACAGTTGAATGGTATGTGCAGTTTATGTGGCCTCTGGAAGTGGGGCCAGAACTTGTTCCTAGTCCATGAACTGAGTTCTTCCTACATAGGAACACCTTACTCAGCCTTGGTCCTTGGGGGAAGGGGCTAGCCCTCCCTCAATTGGATATGCCAGACTGCACTGATTCACCCTGGGAGTCCTTACCCTCTCTGAGGAGTGGATGGGGGGATGGGATGAAGGGAAGCTGGGGGATACTGGGAAGAGGGGAGGGAAGGGGAACAGTGGTAGGAAGGTAAAAAAAACCTTTTAAATAAAAAGTTAAAAGTGAATTATTCAATTAGGAAAATATTTTCAGTTTCTTGACAGAGTCTTATGTAGACAGAAAACAACATTAAATTTTGTAATGAACATGCGTCACAAAAAAGAAGCAAAGAGATATAAAGGAAGGATAAGAGATATCTTCCCAAGGCATGTCTCAACTGTTATTTGTCTCCAATTAGACCCCACCACCTACTTTTGCATCACATCTCAATAATTTCATATTATTCATCAAGGGATTAGCATGTTTATTAGATCAGTGTCCTTAGGATTCAATTACTTCCTCAAAGCCCAACAACTGGCAACCAAAGTATCAGGGCCTGTTTGTGGGGGGACACTTGATATCCAAACAAAACACAGTCAGTAAACTTCATTTTACAACAATAAATGCTACACTTAACTAGGAAGGCACTATGCTTTAAATGGCTCTTTCAAATTTTGAAGTGGCACAGAATTGCCCCGACCCACAGGACTTCAACATGGGAGACCACCTACGAGAGAGAATGAAGGGAAGGGAGACGCAAAGGAAGGCAGCAGGTCAAATGGGATTCTGATCGAGCTGCAGTTTTATTACGATTCTATACATGCTTATATAGTTCCAAAGCAGAATATGGGGAGGGGGTAGTCAATAAACACCTGCAGGAAGCTGGCCAGGGGAAGCAGGACATTGGCAAGGTGACTGGTCTTGTTTTAGGGGAGGGTTGCTAGGTATCCTAACTGTAGAATGTTCTTGTTATTCTATTCTTTAGAGTTACCTTAGAGGGCTGCTAAGTAACCTAGCCACAGAATGTTCCTGTTATTCTATTCTTTATAGTTAATTCTTAGTTACTGTTAAGCAAACCAGAACATCTATTTTACTTTGGGAGAACATCTACTTTTCTCAGGGTCGTGCTGGCTCAGTGGTTGGTTTCTCAGCAAGTTCCCATGGTAGCCTTTTGTTAGAGGCCTAGAGGCTCAAGCCAGGGTCTTGGTCCCTGACACAGAATAGTTTTTAATCTCATCAAATTTTATAGGATGTAGACTACATTTTCTTTAAAGTTGATCAACCATTTTATTCATTTATCAATTTTATATTTCTCATGTTTATTTTTAGATAGGATCCCACTATGTAGTCATGACTGGCTTGGAACTTGCTAAGTAGACCAGGCTGCCCTCCAAATGACAGAGACTTACTTGCCTCTCCGCCTTATGAGTGCTGGGATTAAAGCTCCTGATCACCAAGCCTGGCTCCTATGTTCTTGTATTAGGCAATGGAACACAACGAACAAAACAAAGCTTTTGCCATGAAGTCAGTTAAGTACATAAAAAACAAAGTGAATTTTAGAAATGATAATCACATTTTCAGAGGGTAATTTTAATTTAAATATGGCTAATATTTAAAACATAAGTCACAATGACTTTGATGCAGTGCCAAAGAGATTCAACTAAAACAATAAGTGAAAATGGATATCAAGAAATAAAAACAGCCATGTGTGATGAAGCACTTTTCAGATGCCAGTGCTCAGGAGGCAGAGGCAGGTGGGTCTGAGTGAGGTTGAGGCCTGACAGGTCTGTGTAGTGAGACCCTGTCTCAAAAACAAAACAAAACAAAACAGTGAGAACCATCATTTATTCCAAAGTCTATACCGCTGATGAACACCTGACCGTCTATAGTATAAACAGTAAGACAGTAACAAAGAAAAAATAAATTATAATTACAAAATTGCTTGCCAGTAACAGCCAGGACCTGCTGGGGATGGTGGCTGTTTCTCAAGACTGATTGGGGAAGAAGGATCACCAGTAGTTCAAGGTTTCACCTAGGTAAGGCCTCAGACAATGTATCAAAAAAAAAATATGAAAAAGGCTTCTATATTACACTTCAATTGCAACAGGCCCCAGACCTTAGCACAATTGACTCCATGATGGAAGTATCACTCAGGCCATAAAACTCAGCAAAAAGACAGTACTACCCACCAAAATGAAAACAAAGACCTAATCCATCAATCTCCATAGTTCTGGGAGGGTCTTCAAAAATGTACTAACCTTGCTTTTTGGCTTCTGTGGTTCCACTTCGGGCTAACTGTTCTTGTTATCTGAATTAAGGCAACTCAGGGCATAGTTTTGTGTTTCAAAGCTCACCATGAGAAAGACTCAGGGCTACATTAGGATTCCAAACACCCAGTGTAGTCGCTGGCCAGCTAATGAAGACTTTCTATAAGCTAAAGACATGTCCAAGCAGTCTTCTCTGGTGGATACCCCACAACACAATCACCATCTGTGTTTCAGGCAATTGTGTTCTAAATGAATCTGTGCCATCATAGAAGCATTTGTTTACATTTATATCTATTAGACATATTACCAAAAGGAATCACCCTTGGTCCTCTGGAGCCCCACAAAATACAAATGAACCCAAAGCCTTAGTTCCCCTCAAGGACTCTTCATAATTAACACGACTATACACTTAGCATTATATAGCGAACAGAAATACTGTCTCACTCCGCTGGTTTGGGAACTTTACATCTTAGTTTGTGATTAGTTCCCAAAACTTGTAGAGGAGGCCGACGGGGTTCACCCTGGGAAACAAGGATGCTTTCTGCAAGAACGCTCTAATCTCCGAAAATTCACATTAAACTAAAAACTGTCCCATCCCCCCACGACTCTAAAAAGTGCTGTCTTCGGGGCAAATTTATGTCATTCTCCTTGGAATCCCTAACTTTCATTTCCAAACCGAAGCTTTTCTGTAAACACCACTCTTAATCCCGTACAGAACAAGTTCTCACGAGAGGACAAGGTATTTGCGAGACTGCGCGTGCGCGCACCCCGACGCTGGCATTTCCTGCAGTCTACGTGGCCGCGTCTAATTTCGGTTAGTGACGTAACGCTTTGATTCCTGCCTGTTTTCCGGGTTGTTGAGAGCCAGACTGCAGAGGTTGGTTCGGGATTCTAGTGCTTAGATGGGCGGGCTCGCGAGATTTCGGCGCCGCCCGACCCGGAACCCTGGGGTTTATAGGCAGCTGCTCTCCCTGCGGGTAGGGCGGCGGAAAGCGTGGAGAAACCGAACGGTACACACGCGTCGCCGCTCCCTGCCGCTTTGCTCCGGCGGTGAAAAGCTGTTTCTACTCTCCAGTGGACTGTAAGTACCTGGGGCGAAGAGTGCTCACTGCACCCTGCCTTTGAAATAGCTCGTTGGAGAGAATTTGTGGATTGATTGGGCAAGTCTGTGCCTAAAACCCCTCTTCAGGTCCTGCTGGTTCCTTTGCTGTTTGTTTTGAGCAGCAGCAGCTTCTAGAGGGTCCCTTTTAGTATTGTGTTAGTAGACGAGTGAATTTAACCGAGAAAAATGCTAGAGGGGCAGCATGTTTAGAGGTAAGAGTGGAGACTTCATTAAAAAAATTAAGACAAAATAGACACTAGCTGGTGTGCCACTTAGTTGCTATTTTCCTTAGAATTTGCTTATTAAGAATTAGAAAATAAAGTCCTTTTTTTCATGTATCCTCTTGCTCTCCCTCCCTTCCCCCTCCCGACCCCTCCCTATCTGCCTACAGCCTCCCTCTCCCCATCCCCCATCCCCTCCCCCAAAAGGGCAGGAAGTCCCAAGGTGGGTCAACTCAGCATCCACTCCTGGCAGGTCCGATTTTCTCATCGTAATGTTATGTCTGGGTTAGGTGTTCCTCTGGAGAGTGGGCTCCGAAGTGCCAGTCCACGCATAGAAACACAGTCTGACCCCTCCCTTCGAGGCTCCACATACTGCCCTTGTCAGTGCAGAGTTACCTATCCTTGGGGGCCTAGTTCCTTTTCTTGAAGGTTCCTCAGTGACTGTTTTTAATTCAGCGAGCTCCCCAGAGCTCCAGCCCGTCATCACTGTGGTTGTTTTCCTCACAAGCCCTATCCCCTTGCTCATATAGACTCTCTTCCCTGCTCTGAGCTTGACCAGGAGCTCAGCCCAGTGTTTAGCCACTTGTCTCTGCCTCAGCCTCTATTCATTGTTGGATGTCTGTTCTGTGATGGCACTTGGGGTGTTTATTCATTTGATTATAGGGGAAGTCTTGTCTAGGCACCACCTTCACGATTGGTTGGAGGCCTAGGCAGGGACATCCTGTGAGTTCTTATAGGTGACTCTAGCACCTGGTCTTTTTCCGGCCCCATATTGGCTTCCTTTATTAAGATGTCTGTCTCTTTTTTTCTTTCTCCCTCCTTGTTGCTCCAGTCACTCAATCTTCCCCTTCTCTCATGATTTGTTTCCACCTCTTCTTGGTTGCAACTCCTTATGCTCTCAATTAGCTAAGGAGATCCTCTCAATTTTCTCTTCCTAGAGTAATCCTTGGAAGTCTCTTTTAAGTTCCTCTGATCCCAAGCTTTTCAGGGGTTGTGGTTGTGTTTTGCAGCTTGAGTGGTCTTTGTGGATTTTTTTTTTTCTTTTTGTCTAAAGTTCATTAATGTGTGGGTGCATCCTGTGCTTATCTTCACTAACTAAGTTCACTGAGGAGATTAACTTGAGTGACACACACTGGATCTATAGTTCCCTGTTGCACGAATTCTGATTCTGATTGTAAAGAAAGAAACTCAGAGCCAGATATCGGAGAAAGGCTGAAATATCAGAGAGGAAACACCACAGTCAAATATCATCTTGCTATCTTTCAGTTTCCCCAGCCTCGATCCTGGCCACTTCTACCTCAGTGCTGTTTTCCTAAGCCTGCCTTAAATACCCTTCTCACCCAACTGTATCCCATCTAGGTTAGAATTAAGGCGGGAGCTACTCTATTAAGAATTTAAATCATACTAACAACAGTGCCCTTTTCAATTTTTGTAGGAGCTGAAAGTTTTTAGTGCTGGAGGAAGGATTTAAACTCACAAGGAATTAAAGATGAGTAAGAGCAAAGATGATGCACCTCATGAACTAGAGAGCCAATTTATCTTACGATTGCCCCCAGAATATGCCTCTACTGTGAGGAGGGCAGTGCAGTCTGGACATGTCAACCTGAAAGACAGACTGACTATTGAGTTACACCCTGATGGGCGTCATGGAATTGTCAGAGTGGATCGCGTTCCATTGGCTGCAAAGTTGGTAGATCTGCCTTGCGTTATGGAAAGCTTGAAAACCATTGATAAAAAAACCTTTTACAAGACAGCTGACATCTGTCAGATGCTTGTAGCCACAGTAGACGGTGACCTGTACCCTCCTGTGGAGGAGCCAGTTGCTACTACTGATCCCAAAGCAAGCAAGAAAAAAGATAAGGACAAAGAGAAAAAGTTCGTTTGGAACCATGGAATTACTCTACCTCTAAAAAATGTCAGAAAGAGAAGGTTCCGGAAGACAGCAAAGAAGAAGTATATTGAATCTCCAGATGTGGAAAAAGAGGTAAAGAGGTTGCTGAGTACAGACGCAGAAGCTGTCAGCACTCGTTGGGAGATAATTGCTGAAGATGAAACAAAGGAGACAGAAAATCAAGGCCTTGATATCTCCTCTCCAGGAATGTCTGGCCACAGGCAGGGCCATGACTCACTGGAGCATGATGAACTGAGAGAGATATTCAATGACCTTAGCAGCAGCAGTGAAGATGAAGAAGATGTAAACATCATTGACACTGAGGAAGATCTCGAGAGACAGCTACAGGACAAGCTGAATGAATCAGATGAGCAACACCAGGAAAATGAAGGAACCAACCAATTGGTTATGGGAATTCAGAAGCAGATTGATAACATGAAGGGCAAGCTCCAAGAGACCCAAGACAGGGCAAAGCGTCAGGAGGACCTCATCATGAAAGTAGAAAACCTGGCTCTCAAGAACAGGTTCCAAGCTGTTCTGGATGAACTCAAACAAAAGGAAGACAGGGAAAAAGAGCAGCTTAGCTCTTTGCAGGAAGAGCTAGAATCTCTTCTAGAGAAGTGAGACGGTTGATTTCAGTCCTTAGGCTGCTCAGCTTGAGAAAAAAAAACCAGTCTTACTCCCTGTATTGCTAGAAGTTTCGTTGAATTTTGTTGCTTTTCAGAACTTTTGTGCTAGAATTTCATTCTTTAGGGAGTCTTTAGTAGTAGAAATGCATGGGCAGATTGGGAAATTGTAAGTAAGATTAGGGAATGAACAGATGAGACTTAATCACTTCTCATAGGACTTTCTTATTTTTGTTTCTTTCCCAGAAGTGTTTTGGTTTTTTTTTTTAATTCTTTTGTGCTAAGATCAGTAAGAAGCTAGCCTATAGTGAATTTTTTTTTAAATATAGTAGCTATTTTATTAGCTACTCATCAAGTTTCAATGTCTGTAAATGTAGTTTCCTGCACAATAAAAGCTACTAATTTTTACATTGTGTTTATCTTGTTCAATGAGTAGTGAAAGTTAAGGTGGAGTCCTGAAGTTTAATGACTGAATGGTGTGGTCATGATTGAAGATACAGACACATGCTGTTCTTTTGTGTTTACAGAAAAAGGAATACAGGGGTAAGGAAATGGAGAAATTCATCTTTGCCTTATATTAAGGTCCAGATCTACCTGGAGGTTTGTGAACACTGGATCCAGAGCCTTCTTAGACCATAGTAATTTTCATTAAGCATTAAGGTTAGTAAAGTACTGGAATCAGCAAGAGCGGTTATCTTATTCCACTTGTTTGGAATAAGATTACATTCCCAATTGTTTCAGTTATTGAATAGACTGATGCTTGTTTGAGTTCTTAGTATTTTCCTTTATAAAAGCTTGTATTCTGGTCTGGCATTTTAAAATTTCATGCACATAATTTTCACTTTCTCTGGAGCATTTTATATTTCACAATTGAGTATTTTTAGAAAAAAAAAGACTGGTTAGGAACATTAAAATTGATTTATGTTAGATTGGTTTGTAAATCTTGAGTTTGAAAATACTTGCTTCATGAAACAAAGCTTGCTTAAATTTTCTATTTGTCAGAAATTTTCTTTTGTAAAGTGTAGAAAAATTAATTAAGTTTTAAGTTCAGAATCAAATTTCCTAATACTTAGAGGCTTTAGAAGGCAATTTCCCTCACGTCTGATCACTTATCCTTTACCACAGTGTCTTCACAAGTTCACAATTGCAGTGCAGATTAGGAAGGCTATCCTTAATATCTGGTTTGGAGTCTTTAGTCTTTGTTTTTTTTTGAGATGGCATTTATCTCTGTTTCCTTCTGGAACTGAATCTGTAGATCAGGCTGGCCTCAGACCCAAAGAGATCTGTCTCCCTCTGCCTCCCAAAGGCTGAGATTAAAGGGGCACCCCATTGAGTATTTCTTAAGGTCATTTTTTTTTTTTTTTTTTTTTTAAGGAAGTGGCAGGTGAAAAATTCTAAGTATAGCTAAGCATTTAACCATGCTTAAAGAAGTGAACTGGATAAGCTAGAGTAATTGGCCAGATTTTGGGTTTTTTTTTGTTTTTTGTTTTTTTTTTTTGTATTTTCTAACTCTGGATACAGGTAATGCCTGAAGGCCCATCCATATTTAAAGGAAGGGATGCTGGATGCACTGGATACCCCACTGGTTTGGTCCCAGTTTAATTATGAGCTCTACTTGGATTCTCAAATCCATAATTTCAATCTGATAGGAACTTCAAATTTAATATATTCAGTTGTGTTCTGGAAAGACTTAAAAGCAGCCCCCTGGCAAGCCAAGTACATGTGTTCAAAATGGAAGTCAGCCAGTTCTCTTCATTGAGAACTTACCCTTCTGGTTTGCTACTGCCAGCTGCCACAATTGCTCAAGCTGAAACCAGAGCCTTGATGGCTTGAGATCAAGGTAAACCTGCATTTGTGTCGTAAATCACTGATTTTTGGGGGCCGCATAATTTGAGCTTAACTGTTTGTTTCAGTTTTCTTATCTCTGAAGTGGTGATAGTATTACCAGCCTCACAGGGCTATTGGGTTCATGACTTAAATCATAATGCAAGTGTACTTAGAACAATACCTGGAATATGATGAGTGAACAGAGAACAAAGAAATATCCCATTCTCTCTAGACTGGATCATAATATGCATTAAATAGTGTTTTCAATAGTTAGGTTTTTTTTTTTCCCTCACTGTGTGACCCAGGCTGTCCTTGAACTAAATTCTCCTGTCATAGTCAAGTTCTGGGATTACAGGTGTGCATGACCAGGCCTGGTTCAGGGTTAATGAGATTAATTAGGGTTTGCTTCATATTCAACAAAGGTTCTAAATCAAAGCTTATAATTTGAAAAGTTTGCTTCAAATATCTGCAACATAAATTTCACCCAGCTTATTCCTGTAACTTTATATATTGTTTGTTTCTGGGCACCTTTGAATTAAAATTAAAAATTGGCATAATGAATGATTATCACATAAATTTTAAAAGATAAGAACTTAAGATTAGGATCTAAATCCTGCATCTTCTCATGCATCTCTTGGCTAAGAAGTATGGTACATTTTTAGGGTTCCTGGGTTTATGAACAAGTTTGTGTGTGTTGGGTCTTGGAAATGGTAGGCAACTGCTACATCACTGAACTGCATACAGGTTTTACCTCCATGAACAAATTTTGAAGACCTTTAAAATACAACAGTGCTTTAAAACACTAAGCAAGATTTCCTATAAACAAGTAATTTAGAGATTCTACAGAAAACAATAACCCCCCCTCATACCAACTTCCTAGAACAATTTACATTAACATTTTAAGATGTTTTATTCCATGTCTTTATTTGGTGTGTACACACTGATTACATTTATGTAGTCTTTTAGTGAAAAATTTGTGGTTTTGTTATATAAACTCTTTAGAAACTTGTCTAAAAATATAAGTAATCTTGCCAATGTGTAAATCAGTATCTTTTTTTTACAATATAGTTTTTTCCCCCTATTGTTATCCACTACTGATGGTTACTAGCTGTGAAGATAGACTAAAGTCTGTGCTCAGAGCTGTTGATACTCAAGATCCCTGTCTTATGAAGCCAGGTAACTTCTCCCAGTTCACAGAGAATAGAAAGTTTGTTTTTCTGTATAAATTGAACCAAGGAAGGCCTCATCTCTAAACAGGCACACATGAAGTGTAAATGAGGTGAGCAGCAGCTGAAAAGGAACTTGTGTGCAAGCCTGTTTGTCTTACTGTAGGGACCCTGTTAAATCAGTGTTTAGGTATGTACACACAATTGAGATTAGATGATTAGGAGCTGGAGAGATGGTTTATAGGTAAGAGCACTTGGCATTCTTGTAGAGGACCCAGGTTGGGTTCCCAGCACCCACATGGTAGCCTACAACCAATTTTAAGTCCAGTTCCAGGGATCCAGTCCTTTTCTGACCTCCATGGGCACTAGGCACTCAGTGGTGCACATACATGCAGCTGAAATATTCATAAAATCCTTAAAGAAATATTAGATGATTGTCTCTAAAGAAAACTTACCTCAGAGAAAAGAATTCCCAATGTCAACAGTTGGAATTCTCCAAAGAATTGTTGTCATCTGCTGGGAAGAAGAAAGCCTACCCCTTACCATGCACAATCTGAATGTGTGTACATACCTAAACACTGACTTTAACAGCTTTACTGTTCTGTTTTTTTTTTTTTTTTTTTTTTTTTTTTTTTTTTTTTTTTTTTTTTTTTGAGACAGGGTCTCTATGCTAGCTCTGGCTGTTTTGGAACTGTCTGTGTACACACAGGCTGGCCATAAATCCAGAACTGCCTGTCTCTGCCTGGGATTAAAGGCATGTGCCATTGACCCCTGGTTAAAGACTCACTTTAAAATAGAGTTGAGGAAAGCTAAATGAAAAAAACTTTTTCAGCACACACTCTGACCTCAGATTTGGTTTCACTCCAAAGTAGTTTGTCTGCCTAATTCAGATTCTCGCCTCAGTGGGGAACCAGTCCTGCACTGCTAGCCTATGTCACCCAGAGCTCTGTCTTATTCATGTGCTATGGCTTTTGCCAACAGAGAACATTTGGCTACAGGTGTTTTGTTTTGTACTGTGGACTCTAGCAGTTTCCAAGTATTTTGTCTTCTCCATTATTTATTCATTTTTGAGGCAGAATTTCAGTATGTATCCCCAGCTGACTTCAAACTAACAAAAACCTGCCCCTGCTTCTTGACTGCTGGAGTTAAAGATGTGGTTCCTCCATGTTTTAAATGCTGGAATTAAAGGCATGGTCCCGTCCCTTTTAAAGCTCTTTTTTCGATAGGTTGTGCCTTTTAAATCCAGACTAGATTACCTGAGAGCACCCTCTTGTGTCATTTTGCTTGGTAAAAACCGGGAAATCTGTTTCTCAAAGGGAAAGAATCCTTCCATCCTCAATTTGCTGTGGTACTGAGAATGTAACAACCGTGGTCCACCCAGCTAGGCACATGCTCTATCAATGATCAACACCACAGTTCCAGTAAAGCGGTTCCTTGTATGTATTCGTGGGAGAAGTGGCCCTGAAAGCGTTCTGCCACTGCCCACGGGGACAGTGGAGCACTCGTGGGTGCGCGTGGCTGGGGGTTATTCCCAAGCGGCTGGGGAGTGTGGCAGCCTGAGGCTTTGGATTGAGTGGCCTTGGCTGGGGGACGGAGACACAGGGCCCACAGCAGCTAGCCGTGGGCGTCCACCAGGACTTACCTTCCTATGCCACCCACGGAGGGGTGGACGAAAATGAAGTCCACCCTGCCATCCAAGCCGCCATAGACCTCACAGCAGGCGCCGCTGGGGGCGCAGCATGTGTGCTGACTGGGCAGCCCTTCGACACCATCAAAGTGAAGATGCAGACGTTCCCCCGCCTGTACAGAGGCCTCACTGACTGCTTCCTAAAGACTTACAACCAAGTGGGCTTCCAGGGCTTGTACAGGGGAACCAGTCCTGCACTGCTAGCCTATGTTGCCCAGAGCTCTGTCCTATTCATGTGCTATGGCTTTTGTCAACAGTTTGTCAGAAAAGTGGCCGGAGTGGATCAGAATGCAGAGCTGGACGACTTGCAGACTGCCACTGCTGGGTCACTGGCCTCTGCATTTGCTTCGCTGGCCCTCTGCCCCACTGAGCTGGTGAAGTGCCGGCTGCAGACCATGTATGAAATGAAGATGTCGGGAAAGATAGCACAAAGCTATAACACCAATTGGTCCATGGTTAAGAGTATCTTCATGAAGGATGGTATCTTAGGTTTTTATCGTGGACTCCCCACCACCCTCGTTCAGGAAATACCTGGATATTTCTTCTTCTTTGGGGGCTATGAACTTAGTCGATCATTTTTTGCATCAGGGAGACCTAAGAATGAACTAGGCCCTGTCCCTTTGATGTTAAGTGGAGGCTTTGCCGGGATCTGCCTCTGGCTTATCATATTCCCAGTGGACTGTATTAAATCCAGAATCCAAGTTCTTTCTATGTCTGGGCAGCAAGCAGGATTAATCCAAACTTTTGTAAGTGTTGTGAGAAATGAAGGCATATTAGCCCTGTACTCTGGGATGAAAGCCACTCTCATTAGAGCCATCCCTTCCAATGCTGCTCTCTTTTTGGCCTATGAATACAGCAGGAAGTTGATGATGAGCATGGTGGAAGAATACTGAAATGTCTTGATGAAACCCTTGTCTGAGTACATGAGTGTGAGGATCACGGCTCTAGATATCAAGAGTTCAAGACCAACATGGAGTTATCTTTGACTGGGAATTTTGGGTTTGTCTTTACTTCCCCTAAATCTCAAGCTTTGTATAGAAATCTTTATATCATATGGTTTCTTCCCACAATCATACTGCAATAGAAAAATCACTGCTTTCACTGGTGATGGGATCTACAAGGTGAACTCAAGAGTCTATGTACTTAAAGGATATCAGGGTCACTTTATAAACCTATAAACACATCTTGAATGGTTATGTGTTGTGAGTGAAACATAATTTGGCTCCCTGTTTAGGCTCAAGTATCGTCAAAACATCTAGAGTTGATCATATTTTATGAATATAGGTATGACTTAATCCATTCAAGATGTGAGTTGTAGTTTAAAGTTTGTTTAAGGTACACCACACTAGACTGTTAGAGATTTTAAAGTCTTTATGTGACAACCAAAACATTCATGTTGATTTCTAAGTAGAGGATGTACCTGTGTACCAGCATAGCTTCCACATTCTTGAGTAAAATTTCAGGATAGGCATCCTGGCTTTTCTACTCTGTTCTTAAACAGTGGTTCATTTTCAAAGTATAGTTATATTCTGCATTGCAATAGTATTGTTAGGTGGGGCCTTATGTATCAGGCCTTTGGAAAGGGTTGCAGACTTTACCTGCACTCATTTCCTTTCTCCTATTCCAAAGAAGCCAAGCTTTTTTGAGGAGAGAGGTAAAGGCATAAGGCTATGATACTGCACTTTGATGAGCCACGTAGATCAGCAGTTTTCAACCTGTTGGTCTCTTGACCCATGAGGGGGATGCCCAACAACCCTCCACAGGGGTTGCATATCAGATATCCTGCATATCAGATATTTATATTACAATTCATAATAGTATCAAAATTACAGTTAGGAAGTAACAACAAAAATAGTATTATGGTTAGGGGTCACCAGGACATGAGGAACTGCATTAAAGGGTTGCAGCATTAGAAAGGTTGAGAACCACTGATTTAGATGAAGAAAGTTCTATTTTGCCCAAGTCTCTGGGTCCTGGCTTGGGTGGGGGTTCACAGTGTTGTGCTGGTTCACTTAAGTGTTGTTGATTCACTTTAGGTCATCTGTTCTCTGTAGCATCACCCATTCTTCCAGGAAACAATGAGTACAGAAGCAAAACAATGTTTTGTTCTATTTGGTGACAGAGTCCCCAAGGGTGATGCTATCTCATAGGAAGGAATAGTGCTCACTTTGTGCTAGCATTCCACAGTAAGCAGTGTGAAAGAGGTGACTCACTCTTGAAGGTCACTTTGGATTCACAATTGTTTGCAGCAATTCCAGTGTCACAGCTTTGGGAATGTGGTGCTGAAGCCAGTGGACTTCAATGACTGCACGTCACAATATAAAACAACCACAAGAAAAGTGTTGTTACTAAACTACATGTGCGTTTAACCACAGACAGAGACTGTCTCCCAATAAAACCCTCAAATACACCAAAACAAGATAAAAGCTCCTCTTCCCCAAATCAGGATTCAACTTGCTCCCAACAGACTTAGAATTAAGCAGCTGTTAATGAGTATATGCTTTTAGAAAGTCATTCTGGTTCTCCCTCCTTTTGGTTTTTCATGACAGAGTTTCTCTGAGTAGCCCTGGCTGTCCTCAAACATGGAGATCTGCCTGCCTCTGCCCACCCACAAATGTCAGAATTAGAGGAATGCACCACCACTGTCTGGCTTAGATAGTCATTCTTTATACCACTAAAGTTAGTTCATCTTTCTGTGTCGTTTACAAGACCAACAGGCTCTTTTCAATAACAAGGGTTAAATACATATAAATCTGAAAGAAGGTGAGGTACCAGTCTTAACAGTCTAGTCTTTGTGTTTCCTGTGCCAAGCCTTTAACTTCCTTTTTAAAACTCGTTAAGCAGTTATGGTAACTCCAGACCCTAGTTTTAGAAGCAAGATCCAGAGAAATGAGACACTGACAAATAAGAGCTGCTAGGGAGAGTTGGCAAAAAGTTTTGCTAAATATTATACCTAATCTGCTTAGGATTTAGGGTTATTTTCCACTAATTTGCTTCTAGTTGAACCCATTTACTATTTTACTTTTAAATTGTTTCTGTATTTAAGTTACATACACCATACTTTAGTAGCAAGTATCTACTAAGCAATGCTTCATCTAAGTAGGCCTCTCTTAAAGCAGGATAGAAAATGGCACTGGCTTCTGGCAGGAGTAGACTTTGTTCAGTCTATGTAGTTTGCAAGCATAACATCCATGAGCTGGCTGGGTAGCTCTACTTTCAGCAATCTTGCTTCTCACATACTATTCATTGATGCTGTCTGCCTTCAATAGAAGTCATACAAGGCAAGCAAGAGTAAATGTGTGTAGAAGGGAAATAAGCTTAATCATAAAACCTTCCTATTTAATTTTATAACCCTTGGTTTAATATCTGGGTGCATTTTTATCATTTCAGATCTCTAGGTTAGACAGAAGTAAGATATAAGCAGTGGAAACAGTTGGGGACAAGTTCTATTGTCTAATCTTAGATTTGGGGCAACATGATACCCGATTTAACAAGCAGTTATGAAGCCAGGTCATGAGATAACATGACCAGGTCAGAAGGTCATGGGAAATCCTGCAGTTAATCTATATGGGAAGAGACAAACTTTTCACAAATCAGAAGGAAGAATGGGTGATGTGACCAGGTGACATGAAAAAAGTTAAAATACCACAACCTGGGGTCCTATCCTCAGACACCCTTTTTATATCTGTGAGAGCAATATTTGATCTAATAAACTTTATTTGAATGAACTTGGCTTGCTGAGGCTCTATGCAACAATTCCAGTGAGACTGTAAGAACTAGAGATTCCTGTAATGGGGCTCAGATTTGCTGGAATTGTAAGGTGTTATGGAATAAATTTTTTTGTGCACTATGAAGATGTGCCCTTGCAAAGGAGCCCTCTTATTGGTTTGATAAAGAGCTGAATGGCCAATAGCTAGGCAGAGAGGGGTTAGGTAGGACTTCCTGGCAGAGAGAGAATGAGAGATGAATCTAGGTAGGCGAGAGACACCAGAGGACATGAAGAAGAAGAAACAGATGGAAGAAAGGTAAAAAGCCACATAATAGAATATAGATTAAAAATGGCTTAATTTATGTTGTAAAAGCTAATAAGCCTAAGCTAAGGCCACACTTTTATGATTAATAATGTCTCTATATCATTATTTGTGATTTGGCGGCACAAAGAAAAATATGTCTACAGGCTTTACTTCCTGTAAATGGTAATAATTTATCCAGGAGTATAGCCCTTTAAGAATACCCCCATAGTAACTAAAGACCACTCAGGAACTTGATGCAAACTGAAGTGGACAGTTTGATCATTTCCAAAACTTTGCAGTGAACATTGTGACACAGGATGGAGTTCTTTCCAGTAGATTGGGAGCCTGGCTAATATGAAGCCATGTGCTCTTTCATGCAGCAGAAAAGAATTCTGTCCTTGAGTTTAGAGGGAAAAGAAAACAACTGGAAACCTTTGTTCTTGTATTTACAACAGAGAAAGCATTTAAGAGAAGAAGCACAATAAAGCAATAGCCAGACACTTGCAGAAACAGAATTTATAGAAAGTGGAAGGCTAAGGGCCACATCATGGTGGGATGAAGGGGGATAAGAGAGAGGACATTCTGGGCATTGCATCTGGGAGGTCTGTTCTAGGGAAAACAAAAAGGAAATGTAAAGTGAGAAGAACTCACAGGCATTGAGAAATAGCACAGATGGCAGTTGGTAGAGATGTTATACCTGTTACATTTTAAATCTAAGCATACCTTGGAAATGAGAGACTGATAATATTATAAAAGGTGGAAAAAAAAAGAGAATGGAGAATAAAGTTATTAAATTCAGGAGATGGTTTCATTAGAGAAAAAGCTGTCAAACTCCCTATTCCTTGGTCTTCATATCCTAGCAAAGAGTTGCCTTGACCCAAGACAAAGGGAAGTTTACATTGGGGTGCCTATGGAAAACTTGGGGCTTTTATCCTTAAGGGAAGTAGCCTAAGGAAAGGAGAGAAGATAAAGAAAAGAAAAGCAAGATAAATTTTCTCATCAGTGTGATATCTAAGGAGGCCAGAAGAAGTCTTTGTATTGCACAAATTCTACTTGGTCTTATAATAAAAACCCAGAGCCAGATATTAGAGAAAAGCTGAAAGATCTGAGAGACAGAGGAATAAGCCAAACCACTTCTCAGCTCAACAACTCCTCAGGCTGAAAAGGATAAGATCCTGTCTCCACAAATCCTCAGGATGAATGCCTCTGTGTCTTCAGCAGAAAAGGAATGGGCGACCTCTGTCTTCTTTCTCCTTATATACCTTTCTTTGCCCAGCCATATCACGTACTGGTTCAAATTTCCTAGTGCTGTAGTTAAAAGCATCTTTGTTTCCCAAGTACTGGAAACAAAAGCATGGGATCCCTAGTGCTGGGATTAAAGGCATATGCCACCACTGCCTGACCTTTATGGCTAACTTTGTGGTTGGCTTTGTTTTCTGATCTTCAGGCAAACTTTATTTCTTTAGAACCTACACAATTTATCACCACATCTCTTCCTTCTTTCCGGATTTATTTCTCTGCCCAGAAGTCCTGCCTATACCTCCTGCTTAGTTATTAGCCATTCAGCTTTTTATCACACTAGTCACAGCAAAACATTTTCACACAGTGTACAAATATCCCACATTTCTCCCTTTTGTCTAAATAAAAGGTTTTAATTTTAACACGGTAAAATTATATACAATAAGAACAATTACCAAGCAAGAATTACTTTCACAGTGTCTAGTCCCTTTGTATTTGTCAAATTTGGAAAAATTAGTTATCTCAATGAGTCTAAAGTATTATACCTAAAACATTTTGTATTGTAGCTTGTATTACCATTCTAAAAGTATCTTTTTAGACCTTACTTTTTTTTTTAAACAACTAAAGCTTTTATGTTTTTCAACCTATTATCTTTACATATTTTAGGTAAGTTTTTTTTCTGAGTTTGGTAACAAGAAAAATGTATTACCATCTAGTGTTCTGTCTCCATTAGAGACCCAATAAGGATAAAGTATCACCTGAGTAAACAGAAAGTGCAGAGCAAGCAACTTCCAAAACAATAGATATAAATGAAACAGCTGGCTGCCTGGACAGTTACCCAAGGTTTCTCTGTGATGCTGGGGCACCCTTCTTTGGCTTATAGGCCTAGAATATCTGACAGACTCTTCTGTGAAGTAGGAATTTTGAAGAACTATACTACCTTGTCTTGGCAAAATTAGGCAGTTGCCTTTTTATGTGTTCTGCTTGCCCAATTTGGACAGCATACTGTCAGAAATTGAGGCAAGGGTAGTTTCTTGCCCAAACGACTAGCTTTGTTACATTGAAAGCAAATTGTATATGGAGGTTCTTTGCTGCCCATCATTCCTTTTTGAAGTAAATTGGTGTTGTCATTAAAAGCCGTATGTTACTAAAACATTTTAAATGCCATATTCTGTAGGTTGTTGAAGTCTATTTTAAATATATCTCTATTTGATCTTGAAAACTACCTAACACGATATAGCTCAATTAATAAGTTTGATTGTTACAGATAACTACCTACTAACCTGTATTTCTTTATTATCTTACATAGATTTCAAGGACTAGAACTTTAATTACATTTTTAAAATGAGCTGCAGAGTAAAATACCTTAAACAAAGTAGAAACACACACACATAAATATGTAGTATAACAAAAATAACCTTAAATTTGAATAAATATATGAAAATCCGTACCAACATGAAATATTTGAGATTAGTGGTTGTTCAAAAGTATACGCAAAAGTTCACTCTTCTATCCCATCATTTCTATACAACATCACCCCTCTTTCCCTTCAGAAAGAGACCCATGAATCTAATGTCTTTTGTTTAGTTTTTACTTGACTGTGACCAATAACAACTTGTAACCAATGCTCCTAAACAATGACAAACATCCATAATCTACCGAACAACCAAAACCCTACCTCTTAGGAATGTGTGTGTTATGCTCTCTAGACTACTTCCTGTTGTCTGTGGGTGATGACATCTTTAGGGGACCCTGAGAAAATTGGGATAATGGGAAGAGAATAAAATTGGTCAAGTCCTGGGAGATATAGTTTTATTATTTTTTTATTTAGTCTCTGTGTGATGGGAAAGTGTATCTGAAGTCTTGGCTGGATAGTCTGTGAGGCTGCACCATTCAACTAGCAGCTTTGAAGTTGTTTTGAATGCAGAATTTTGAGGAAACTGCAACAAATGCATTCTGAGAGGCTGAATTACTTGGGATAATTATATTTATTGGTGTCTCACTTTTTTTTCTGAAAACACACAATCTTTTAAAGGTAACATATCTGAATTAATACAAGGACTGAGGAGTGGTTTTTTTTTTAAGGAAACATTTCTACTAGAAACATGAGACTAGATATTAAACTAAAAATATTCCAGACACAAATGCATGACTGAGACTCCAAATTATCATTTAGTATGCTTTGTGTTGTAGGATATAAAACTAGCCTCCTGTATGAAATGTTATGGTGACCCCCGAGACAATCACAGCCTCTCTTGATTCAGTATCCTGCTCTGGTTGTACCAAAAAATAAACAACCAGCAAATGACTTAACCTCTTTTTTTTTCTTCTTTATTTATTTTGTATTTATCAAAAAACCAGTAAAATGAATTTAAAATGCTGAAAAGTTAACAATAACTATAAAGAGGATAAGAATCATAAGCATGATTTATCAAGGGTGATAATGCAAATAAGATTGCTACACATATATTTACATTGTGTTCAGCTTTCCCTCTGAATTTTTTTTCCATCCCTGTATATCCTTATTCAAGGTCCCTTCCCCCGACTTAACCTCTTAAAATCATTTACACTTAAAAAATGGGATGAGGTGGGACTTCCCCAACTTTTTAAAAAAACATTTCTAGAGCTACTAAAAAACCTCCCATTTCCAAAATAGTTGATAAAAATATTCCTCTGGGTTGTACAATAAAGGAGGGGGGATACTGACAGACATGATAGATGGTTAGTCAGACTTGGCTTCTTTCTCTTCTACTTCAGAGGCTGGATTCTGGTTTTCAGCCTCTCCATTTTCTGTGGGCAGATCTGTAGTCTGCTGGTCAGCCACTTCACCCTGTTTGCCCTTTGCAACCCTTTTCTTTTTTGTCTGCACTTTTTTGTCTAATGATTTACTCTTTCCAGGGCCCTTTTCAGCTTTGTATCCACCTTGGCTGAGGCTGGATTGGCTGACAGCCTTGCGGAGGGTCTCTTGGGCTCCGATTTTGCTCTCCATCCTCAGTAACCTTCTTCTTGGGCATCGTAGCGGCAGGCATGTGTGTGTGATGCTAAACCCGTCACAGCATTATCTAGCAGACCTTATTTCCCATCTTTAAGTGACTTGGTTTTTTTTATATTATTTTATACTTTCCTTAAAGATTTTATTAAGCTATTTATTCTTTTCTATGACTGTCTATACCCATTTTTTTTCTTTCTTTTTCTTTTTCTTTCTTTTTTTTTTTTTTTTTTTTTAAAAAAAACCTTTTTTTTTTTTTTTTTTTTTTTTTTTTTTTTTTTTTTTTTTTTTTTTTTAAAAAAAAACCCTTTATTTATTTATTTATTTGCCTTGGTGTTTTGCCTGGAACTGGAACTACAGACAGTTGTTAGCTGCCATGTGGGTGCTGGGAATCGAACCAGGATCCTCTGGAAGAGCAGATGGTGCTCTTGACCGCTGAGCCAACTCTCCAGCCCCCTTTCTTTTTCTTTTTAAATTAGCATCTAAGTACATTTTTAAACACTTTAACCTGTTCAGAGGTTTTTGTCAGCCTGGACCTGGTCTTTTTTTTTTTTTCCATATGCACTTCCTCTGGCCACATGAGCCAGATCTTAAACTGCTAGGCTACTGCTGCATGGCTCTGCTTAGCATATGATCCACTGGTGGCTGGATCCTATACCTCTCAATTCCATGCGTACCTAATCTCATGTAGGTGGTACTGGCCCCAAAGCAGGAGTTTATACCCAGTGCCAGCTGCTCAAGTGCTTAGCTGTACAGCAGGGCCTCTTAAAAGAGCCACATCTCTGTATACCCGTCAATCAAATCTACCCATTAGACTGCTGCTATCCCAGGCCTTATGTGGACATTCAATCCTCCAGTGTTGGATGCCAGAAACCAGTTTCACTGTTCACACTGTTAAGAAATTCTCAGGGAACTCTTTGTAAGATTGATTTTCTTTCCCTGGTTGGATTACAGCATACCATCTGTTGGCTGCCTATTTATTTGTGTATTTGTTTATTTTTAAAGAGTCCCAGTCCTTAACTTTATTCCCAATTCCTTCCCTTGGTTCAACATGCAATCTACCAAATTTATGCAGGACTGAGGACATGAAGACCAACTTTTCACTTTCCCAAGTCCCTGACTGTAGAATTAAAAACTCTATAAGTGGCTTCTATGCTATAAAGAGGAATTCTATAAAGAACTGACGGAGTCTACAGCCATAAAACCCTGACCATGGCCAAAACTAAGCCAAGACAAGCCCAAATACTCAGATGGAGAACTGATAAGGAGATACAGGGAACTATTAAAAATAGGGCAGATTAGCTACACTTGATTCTTGAGGCTAAAGATTAAGGCCCCAGGTGTGTTATCTTAGGCACAGCTGTTAGAGATACCAATTCATAGTGAGAACTAAATCTATGTTTGAGATGGGAGATGCCCAAATCATGCGAGAGCTGATTTTCTATCTGAGATGGCAACATTCAACTCACAATGAGAACTGAAGGCACCCCAAGGAGACAGTTGTGTTTCTCAGTTGTGTCAACCAGGGCTGTTTCTTCCTACTTTCTTGGAGAGACTCCCAAACAGTTCTTTGGTGTACACATACTGAGAAACTAGGATCAATTTGATTCTCAAACTTTAAAGAAAATTATTTTCTGTTATAATATTAATCAGCACTGAAGATGGGAAGATGTTCCCTACATCCAGGCATCCCTCTTCAGAGACTTCTCCCATCTCTAGAAAGACTCTTTTAGATGATTTATTCCCCGAGGAAGTCTGCTTTACTGTTTATATACTTCCTATTGATTCAGACTGAAGCTGAAGTGACGGATTAAGTAAATTCTGGAAACTATTAGATAAATTAATTCTAAAAATAAATTTCAAAGGATGTCTTTTCAAAACCACATCTTTCGAGTAGATTTCCATTCTCTAAGAAATCTATTTGTTCCAAGGAGAAAATGAAACTTCTGGAAGACTGTCTTAGGGTTTCTATTGCCGTGAAGAGATACCATGATCACAGTGACTTTTATAAACAAAAAGCTTAACATTTTTAGATATCACCATGGTGAAACTTAGTGGTGTGCAGGCAGACATAGTGCTAGATAAGTAGCTGAGAGTCATACATCTTGATTCTAAGGCAACAGGAAGTTGTCTGAGATACTGGGTATGGTTTGAGCATATGAGACCTCAAAGCCCACTTCCAAAGTGACTCATTTCCTTCAACAAAGCCATACCTCTTAAGGGTACCATTCCCTTTGGGGAGCTTTTTTTTCCTCCCAAATCATCACACAAACTATTGAACAGACACCAAGTACAAGAGGCCAATCCAGGGACTCAAGTTCTAGAAAAGGCTGAGTACTCAGGACTGCAGATGATGGTAACTAGAGTACCATCCTACTCAGCCTTAGCTGATGTTCTGAGAACATTGTAAGGATGACAATGCTTCAGATTCTTTCTGTTCATCTTTCTTTTTTTGGTCTTTTAGGGAAAAGCAACAATTTAGTAGTTTCCTCTGATCCTTTAGGGAAACATGTGTTTAGGGGAAAAATGAAAGGAGTTAAGAGTTTTCTCTTAAATCCCCAAGAATAGCCAATAAGGAGTCTTGCCTTGTCAGGGACCAAGACCCTGGCTTGAGCCTCTAGGCCTCTAGCTAAAGGCTACCATGGGAACTTACTGAGAAACCAACCACTGAGCCAGCACAACCTCAAGTAAAATAGATGTTTCTCCCAAAGTAAAATAGATGCTTAACAGTAGCAGAGGAGTAACTCTAAAGAATAGAATAACAGAAATATTCTGTGGCTAGGTTACTTAGCAGCCTTCCTGATAACATAGAAGTAGCTCTAAAGAATAGAATAACAAGAACATTCTATGGTTAGGTTACCTAGCAACCCTCCCCTGAAACAAGACCAGTCACCTTTTTACCTGCCAATATCCTGCTCCCCTGGCCAGCTTCCTGCAGGTGTTTGAAGATTGCCCCCTCCCCATATTCTGCTATATAAGCATGTATAGAATCATAATAAAATTGCAGCTCAAACAGGCTCCCATTTGTCCTGCTTCCTTCCTTGCATCTCCCTTCCCTTCATTCTCTCTCATAGGTGGTCTTCTGTGTTGAAGTCACACAGGTCGGGGCATTGACTTGCTTTAATAGTAAACACAGTGTTTAATTTTGGTCACATCAAATAGAAAAGCATTAACAGAAAAATAATGTTCCCAGAAAAAGGGAATTATTATTTTCTTTACTGGGAGATGCCAGACAATTGCACACACATTTTTTTCCTCAACAACCTGGACTCTAGAGTGGATGTTCACTCCCACATCTCACTCATTGATTCACAAATGCACTTTTGTGCTGGGAGGACATCACTTTTGTGCCTTTGGAGAAATGGAGACTTCCTTCCAAAGATTCCTCTTCTATTTTCTTGCTGATGTTATGATGTAGGATGTCTTTCTGTATGCTATGAATTAACTTTGGATAACAAAAGGAGCTGTTTTGGCCTATGGCAAAGCAGCTTAAAGGCAGGAGGAAAATCCAAACATAAATAAAGAGGAAGGAGGGCAGAGTCAGAAATGCTGTGT
The DNA here is from genome assembly GCA_004025045.1 of Sigmodon hispidus. NCBI lineage: Eukaryota > Metazoa > Chordata > Mammalia > Rodentia > Cricetidae > Sigmodon > Sigmodon hispidus. The sequence continues at coordinate 98,406 of PVIH01004451.1, forward strand.
GCTGCAGCTGAGAGAGCAAGATGTAAAAGTACAAGTAAGCCATGAGCCATGTGGCAAAAACATAGATTAGTAGAAATGGGTTGAGTTAAGAGGCAAGAGCTAGCTAACAATAAACCTAAGCCATAGGTGGAACAGGTTGTAACTAAGATAAGCCTTTTGAATGTTTATTTGGGACTAAGTGGCTGCAGAACAGTGGGTCCAGACCTCCAGCCAGATGGGCCAGAAACTTCTGACTACAATGTTACCCACAAAAGGCTTCACTGTCTGTGTCACCCAACCTGAGGGACCTTCTGGAATTTCTAAGAGGTGGCATGGCAGGATTCAGACCTTGACTCTGAGTTCAAAGCCTACCAGTGTGCCATTACTGCTATGTGATGTCATATGGGTTTTTAGCACATGGTAATATTTGCCTTCCCCTTTCACTATGGCTTGGCAGTGGAAGCAGATCTGTCTTCATAAGTTCTTCAGCACACTCATAGCTTTTTGCTTAGGTCTTCTTCCATTCAATCAGCAGTACTAAGTTGGGTTCTTAGCTATCTGTGTGAGAGAGAAAGGATTGGGTGGAGTTAAATGTTTGGTGAGAACCCTTCCTTTTTCATGTTTTTTTTTTCTCCTCTTGTTTCTTTTAAATTGTTTTTATTAGTGCACAAAATAATGTTTTCACCATAACATTTTCATACATGTGAATTATCATACATTGTATTTTCTCTACCCCCAATATATTCCTGTTCCCATCCCTTCCTTCTGCCTTCTTCCTCCTTCAAATAGTTGTCCTTGTGTTTTTAAGTCTCTCTTACACACACACACATACACACACACACACACACACACACACACACACTCACAGTTACATTTAGCTTCCATGTGAGAGAAAACATATTTTGTTCTCCACCACATACTCTTTTGTTCTGGTTTTTCCTTCCTGCATAGTTTTGCATAGTCTTCTTTTCTACACACAGGAGAAAATAGTGTGTGTCCATGTGCATGTGTGCATATGTGTGTGTGAACATGAGCAAATTACAATAGTAATATGTTTAAAAATGTCACACATATACATTCACATTTAAATCTAGATTCTCATTATATTGACATGGGATTTGCTGCTGTGGTTAAATATTCTGACCAAGCAACAACTGGACCACACTCGAGCCATCTGATACACAGCTGACCAAGAGGTGAGTGATACCAGTCCCTCAGCCCAGGGCCACATCCCCTAACATGCCAACCACAGCCAGCTCTTCCCTAAACTAAAGAAAGCTGGAAGAGTGTCCTCAAAGCCCGATATTCAGCAAAACACAGCCTGAGGGACATTCCATGGGTCAAATTCCACCCAAACTGCAATCTGCATCATCACACTCTCACAACTGGAGTTGCAGACTGACTTTAAATTACATAGATAATATGTAATACATATTTACATAATATTATACACAGCTGACTAAGAGCTGACTAAGAACAACCCATATGGTAATGGGAGACAGGTGGTTCCTTGGCTTACAGCCAACTAAGAGCTGACTAAGAGCAGCCCCCGCAATTATTGAAGACACACAGTGCCCTGGGGCCCAAAACTGACTAAGAGTCGACCAAGAGATGACTAAGAGTGAACTGAGGATGCAATGGGAAGACACCAGAGCAAGGATACATATAACAATATAAAGATCAACAAGACACCACCAGAAAATGATTTAGAAGGTAGTTCTAAAACATCAAGACCTAAACATAACAATAAAGAGAAAACAGAAAGAAACAACCTTAAAAACAACTTTATGAAGCTAATAGAAGCTTTAAAAGAGGCTATAAAACAACTTCCTTAAAGAAATAGAAGAAAATACAAATAAAAACTTGTAAAAGATTCACAAATCCCTGAAAGAAAATTAAAAACAAACCAAGAAAAAGAAAACAAACAGGTGAAAGAAACATTCTAGGATTTAAAAATTGAAACAGAAGAAATAAGGAAGGCACAAACTGAGGCAAAGCTGGAAATAGAAAACCTGAAGAAACAAACCAGAACTACAGATTTTAAGAGATGGAAGAGAGAATCTCGGGAGTGGAAGATTCAATAGTGGAAATAGATATATCAGTTAAAAAAACTAAAACCAAAAAGGTCATAACGCAAAACATCCAGGAAATCCAGGATACAATGAAAAGGCCAAACCTGAGAATAATTGGAACTGAAGAAGAAGAACACTAGCTCAAAGGCACAAAAGAATATATTCAAAAAAGTCATAGAAGAAAAATGTTCCCAACCTAAAGAAGGAAATGGCTATAAATGTACAAGAAGCTTACACAACACCAAATAGACTTGAATCACAAAAAGTCTGCTTGCCACATAATAATCAAGCCACTAAACCTACAGAACAAAGAAAAAATACTAAGAGCTGCAAAAGAAAAAGGGGAACTTACCTATAAAGGCAGACCCATCAGAATAACATCAGACTATTCAATGGAAACAGGAAGGTCCTGGTCAGAAGTTATACAGACACAAAGAGAGCATGACTGTCAACCCAGACTACTATACCCATTAAAACATGAATCACCATTTTTGGAGTAAACAAGATGTTTCAGGACAAAACTAGATTGAAACAATACCTATTCACAAATCCAGCCCTGCAGAAAGTAATAAAAAGAAAACTTCAATCTAAGGACCCCAGACACACCCATGAAACCACAAACAATCAATAATCTCACAGGAGAAAAACCCAAAGAAGAAAAATACACACAAGTTACCACAAAAATAACAGGAAATAACAATAAATATCCCTTAATATCAATAGATTCACCTATAAAAAAATACACCTTAACACGATGGATTAAAAAAAAAGACTGCTGCATACAAGAAACACACCTCAACTTCAAAGACAGACACAGACTTAGAGTAAAGGGTTGGGAAAAGTCTTTCCAATCAAATGATCCTAAGAAACAAGCTGGTTTAGCCATCCTACTGTCTAACAAAATAGACTTTAGACTAAAATCAATCAAAAGAGACAAGGACAGACATTACTTATTCATCTCAGAAAAAATCTACTTAGGTGAAGTCTCCATCTTGAATATTTATGCTCCCAACAAAGGGAATTCAACATATGTAAAAGAAACACCAATAAAGCTTAAACTTCATATCATTACCCCCACACTAATAGTGGGAGACTCCAATACTCCACTTTCACCCTTGGATAGGTCAACCAGACAGAAACTCAAAAGAAAAATAAGGGATCTAACAAAAGTTATGACCCAAATGGACTTTATATATATAAGTATATATGTATACATATATATAAAACCTTCCACCCAAACACAAAGGAATATATTTTCAGTACCCCATGGAACATTCTTTAAATCAACCACATACTCAGTCACAAAGCAAATATCAATACAAAAAATTGGAATAACTTCTTGTGTCATATTAGATCACCATGGTCTAAAACTAGAGTTCAGCAATAACAAATATCACAGAAAGCCTACAAAGTCAGGGAAACTAAACATCTCTCAATTGAACCACCACTGGGTCAAGAAAGAAGTTAAGAAAGAAATCAAAGACTTTCTAGAATTTAATGAAAATGAATCCATGACATACCCAAACTTATGGGACACAATGAAAGCAGTCTTAAGAGGAAAATTCATAGCACTAGATGGCTATATGAAAAACCTAGAGCAATTTCACACAAGAAACCCAACTGCACAGCTGAAGTCTTTAGAACAATTAGAAGCAAACTCACCTAGAAGGAGTAGATGGCAGGAAATAATCAAACTTAGGACTGAAATCAATACAATAGAAACAAAGAGAACAATTCAAAGGATCAATGAATCAAAGAGTTGGTTCTTTGAGAAAGTCAACAAGATAAATAAACTTTTATCCAAACTAACCAAAGAGTAGAGAGAGTATCCAAATTAACAAAATCAGAAATGAAAAGGGGGACATAACAACAGACACTCAGGAAATTCAGAGAATTATCAGGTCATACTTTGAAAATCTTTACTTCACAAAAATGGAAAGCCTAGAAGAATTTGACAGCTTTCTGGACAGGTAGCACTTACTAAAATTAAATCAAGATTAAATTAAAGTCCTAAACAAATCTATAACCCCAAAGGAAATTGAAGCTGTTATTGAAAGTCTCCCAAGTTAAAAAAAAAAAAAGCCCAGGACCAAAGGGTTTCGGTGCAGAATTCTACCATATATTCAAAGAAGAGCTAATACCAATACTCCTCAAACTGTTCCAATGAAGGAATATTGACAAACTCTTATTATAAGACCACAATAACCCTGATACCCAAGCCACTCAAAGATGCAACAAAGAAAGAAAATTACAGACCAATTTCCCTCATGTACATTGATGCAAGAATTGTCAACAAAATTCTGGCAAACCAAACCCAACAACATATAAAAAAGTCATTCACAACGATCAAGTGGGCTTCATCCCAGAAATGCAGGGATGATTCAACATATGGAAAACTGTAAATGTCATCCATCACATAAACAAATTGAAGGAAAAAAACCACATGATCTTATCCTTAGATGCTGACTATCCAACATAGTTTGGGGAGTTTCAGCTAAAGCAATAAGAGAACAAAGGAGATTAAGTGGATACAAGTTGGAAAAGAAGAAGTGAAGCTATCTTTATTTGCAGATGATATGATTGTATACATAAATGTTCCACAAAATTCTCCCAGGAAGCTTCTATAGCTGGTAAACACCTTCAGCAATGTAGCAGAACACAAGATTAACTCAACGAAATCAGTAGCTCTTCTATACACTAAAGACTGAAAAAGAAATAAGAGAAACATCACCTTTTTTTCCTTAGGCTATCACTTTATTTGTTTGTATTTTATTATGTTCATCTATGAATTACAGCACAAACCTTTTCTTACTTCAATTTACACTAAATATTTCATAGTTATTTCCATTATAAGAACATCATTAATTTTGTATATTGAGTTTTGTGTGCTGGAACTTTACTTGAGTTCATTCATTAATTATCATATCATTGGATGTTGGTAGCGTTTGGGGGATTTCCAAATCATGTCATTTTTATATAGAAACAATCTCACATATTCCTTTAATCAGATAGAATAGCACATTAATGGCATTTAGTCCATTACAAAGTCCTTATTTCCCCTCAAATCTGGCTTTTCTTTTCTTGATTTTTGTAGATTTCCATTTTACAAATGGCTCCTAAAGTTCTGGTTAATAGTCCACATGAATAATAACTTTAAGCAAGCAAAATGTTTGAAGTTAAAATTTTATAATTAAGGATATATACATTTTTTTCTGTATACTTTATTATTATTATTATTATTAATAAAGAAGTCACTCTTTCTATCCCTGTATATCATTATTCAAGGTCCCTTCCCCCTCCCACCACATCAGGTCATTTTTTCTTCTCCACAACTCCCCATCCCCTCCCTGGGCAGGCATCAGACAGTTCCATGGTCCCACTGACCCAATATTGCTTAGTTCAGTCTCCACTCCTGGCAAATCCAGTTTTGTCCCCCCTCCCTCAAGAGTGAGTCATGTGTTTCTCTAAGGGGATTGGGATCCAAGGAGTCAGTCCAGGGTGTTTCTGATCCCAAGCTGTTCAGTGCTTGTGGTTTGCAGCTTGGGCATGCTTTGCTTTTTTCTTGTTTGTTTGTTTAGAGACCACTAATGAGTGAGTACATCCCCTGCTTACCTTTCTGAGATTGTGATACCTCGCTCAGGAGGATATTCTCCAAATCCATCCATTTGCTTGCAAATTTTAGGATATCAGTTTTTCTTACTGCTGAGTAGTACTCCATTGTGTCGATGTACCACAGTTTGTTAATCCATTCTTCAGTTGAGGGACATCTAGATTGTTTCCAGGTTCTTGTTATTACAAATAATGCTGCCATAGCTGAGCTAATGCCTTTAGAGTATGACTATGCATCTTTAGGGTTTACACCCAGAAGTGGTATTGCTGGGTCCTTGGGGAAATTGATTCTCAATTTTCTGAGAAACCGCCATACTGCGTTCCAAGGTGGCTGAACAAGCTTACACTGCCACCAACAATGGAGGAGTGTTCCCCTTGCTCCACATCCTCTCTAACATAAGCTGTCATCTGTGCCTTTTATCTTAGCCAATCTAACAGGTGTTAGGTGGTATCTCAAAGTTGTTTTGATTTGCATTTCTCTGATGGCTAAAGATGATGAGCACTTTTTCAGGTGCCTTTCAGCCATTCGTAATTCCTCTGCTGAGAATTCCCTTTTTAGATCTGAACCACATTTTTTGATTCGGTTATTCAAGGTTTTGGGCTCTAGATTCTTGAGCAAAACATCATCCTTTATAATAGCTGCAAATAACATTAAATACCTTGGTGTAGCGACAACCAAAGACTTCAAATTATACTATAAAGCTACAGTAATAAAAACAGCTTGTTACTGGCATAAAAACAGACTTGTGGATCAATGGAATCAAATCGAAGACCCTGACATTAACCCACACACCTATGAACACCTGATCTTTGACAAAGAGGCTCAAAATATTCAATGGAAAAAAGATAGTATCTTCAACAAATTGTGTTGGCATAACTGGATGGTAGTGTGTAGGAAAATGCAAATAGATCCAAGCCAATCACCCTCCAGAAAACTCAAATCCAAGTGGATCAAAGACTTCAACATAAACCCAGCTACACTGAACTTGATAGAAAAGAAAGTGAAAAATACCCTCCAATGCATTGGCACAGGTGATTACTTCTTAAATATAATACCAGCAGTGCAGACACTAAGAACAATTAATAAGTGGGACCTCCTGAAACTGAGAAGCTTCTGTAAGGCCAAGGACACTGTCAAGAAGATAAAATGACAGCCTACAGAATGGGAAAAGATTTTTTTACCAACCCTACAAGTGACAGAGGACTGATCTCTAAAATATATAGAGAACTCAAGAAACTAGAGCCCAAAACCCTAAATAACCCAATTAAAAAATAGGATTCAGAACTGAAACAGGAATTCTCAGCAGAAGAATTACAAATGGCTTAAAGGCACTTGAAAAATTGCTCAAAATCTTTAGCCACCAGAGAAGTGCAAACCAAAATAATGTTGAGAGTCCACATTACACCTGTCAGAATGGCTAAGATCAAAAACACAAATGACAGCTTATGCTGGAGAGGATGCGGAGCTAGGAGAACACTCCTCCATTGTTCAGCCACTCTGGAATGCAGTATGGCAGTTTCTCAAAAAACTGGGAATCAATCTTCCCAAGGATCCAGGAATACCTCTTTTAGGCATATACTCTAAAGACACACATTAACACCCCAAAAGTATTAGCTCAACTATGTGCATAGCAGCATTATTCATAATATCAAGAAGCTGGAAACACCCTAGATGCCCCTCAACTGAAGAATGGATTAACAAACTGTGGCACATCTACCCAATGGAGCACTATTCAACAGTAAGAAAAAATGACATCCCAAAATTTGCAGGCAAATGGATGATTGGAAGAATTTCCTCTTGAGCAAGGTATCACAAACCCAGAAAGATAAGCAGGGGATGTACTCAGTCATTAGTAGACTTAAAAAAAAAGATGTCATTGTATACTAGAGCTCAAGGCCAGGACATAACTAAATGACACAGTGTTTCACTTCTACATTGATGGCCTCTGGCAGGGGTTGGGTGAGGAAAGACTTGTATTCTTTAAAGGGCTAGCCACAGGGAGTTTAATTATCCTCCAGTAAGTAAATGTGCTGCATGAATGGGCGTTTTTGTAAATCAGTAGACCATAAGAGTGGGTATGAAACTGAGAGGACTGATAACTGAGTTTGATGGGGTACAAGATGTAACATTACCAAATAATAAATAAATATATATATAAAATAAAAATACCCCTTTGTTTCAATATTATAATTTAATAGAAAATTGCTTTCAAAATTTCATGCTGAATTTTCTCTCCTAGTATTAAAACACACTGTTTAAATCATTACTTATTTTTAAAAATATGTGTAACTCGTGAACTAAAGAGGGTGGGAAATGAATATGATCAAATTATGTTATATATGCGTATAAGAATATCAGAATGAAGCCTAATTTTTACAATTAATACATGCTAATAAAAAATTGGCAAGAAGTATGTGTAACTTGAAATAGAAATTGTTGGCTTCAAACACGCTTTAAGACCTGCCCTCTGAGAAGCAGTTTGTATTGAATTTATTTTCAGTAAATCTTAAATTTAGAGCCAGAAAAAAATAAACAAATAAAAGCCTTCTAAGTAAAAAAAGGCCAGGACCAAATGGTTTCAGTGCAGAATTGTACCAGATGTTCATAGAAGAACTAATACCAATACTTCTCAAACTGTTCCATACAGTAGAAACTGAAGGAACATTGCCAAACTCTTTTTATGATGCCACAATCACCCTGATACCCAAGCCAATTAAACCTGCAACAAAGAAAGAGAATTATAGATCAATATCCCTCATGAACACTGATGCAAAAACACTCATTAAAATTCTGGCAAACCAAATCTAACAACATATTAAAATATCATGCACCACAATCAAGTTGGTTTCATCCCAGAGTTGCAGGGATTGTTCAACATACAAAAAACTGTGAATGTCATCCATCATATAAACAAACTGAAAGAAAAAAAAAACACATGATCATCTCATTAGGTACAGAAAAAACCTATGACAATATCCACACTCCTTCATGATAAAAGTTCTGGAGAGATCAGGAATACAGGGAAAATACCTAAATATAATAAAGGCCATATACAGCAAGCAGACAGCCAACCTCCAACTAAATGGAGAAAAACTCAAAGTGATTCCATCAAAATCAGGAACAAGACAGGGCTGTCCTCTCCTTTACTATTCAATATAGTTCTCAAAATTCTAGCTAAAGCAATAAGAGAACGAAAGGAGATAAAAAGAGGAGTGAAAATAATGTTAAGAATTAAAAATAATGACATTTACAACAGCAACACAATCTTAGTTAGGGTTTCTGTTCATTTAAGAAAACATCACAGTCAAAGGCAACTTGGAGAGAAAACAGTTTATTTTTTCTTACAACTCTTAGGTCACACTGTCACTGGGAGTATCTAAGGCAGGGACTTAAACAAAGGCCATGGTGGAGTGCTACTTACTAGCTTGCTCTTTGTGGCTTGCTTATCTTCCTTTCTAATACAAGCCAGAACCATCTTGCCCATAGATGGCACCACTCTATTCCCACATTAATTATTAATTAAGAAAATGATTGATCCACAGACCTGTCTACAAATAATCTGATAAAGACATTTTCTCATTTAAAATTCCTCTTTTTACTGGCTTTGTAACTTTTAAAGGTTTTGTTTTTTTTAAGTTTTATGGAATTATATGATATGTATTTGTCTTAAATTTTTTAAGTTATAGTAGAATTCTGCAGTAAGTCATATTTTCTTGTGTTTGTTTCTGTTATTGCTGTTTTTCAATTTTTAGTATGGAGTATTTTATTAGTATTTCAAGCAGATTACAAAGTAAGCATTTGTTAAAATCATTCATTGAATTTAGATTTAATTTTGCTATCCAAAAACTAACCAGTTTTTTCAGATTCTTTAATTTATTAAAGCAAATTTATAATGTACCCTTATGATTTTCTGGAATTTCATTTATATCTGTTACAATGTTTGTCTTTCAATTTCTAATTTTATTGAAGTATGTCTTCGCTTTTTTGTTTAATTTGCTTAAGAATTTGCCAATCATGTTTTATACTTAAAAAAGATTCCTCTTTTTAGACAACAAACAAACAAACAAACAAACAAACAAACAAAACAAAACAAATTGGAAAGGAAGAAGTCAAAGTATCTCTACTTGCAGATGATATGATCGTTTACATAAATGATCCCCAAAATTTTACCAGGGAACCCCTACATCTGATAAACATCTTCAGAAATGTATCAGGGTACAAGATTAACTCGAAAAAATCAGTAGCCCTCTTATACACTAAGGATAAAAGGATTGAAAATGTCTAAAATTTAGATTGAAAAGGTCTAAAATGTGTTTACATTTTCACCACTAGGCACTTTAATTTTTTTAGTTTGCTTTTGATATTTAAAGCTTAGTTGCCTTAAAAATTGACCTTTTAAAATTGTATTCAGACAGAGTCTCTCTCTGTAGATCAGGCTGGCCCCAGAGATTAGATCTGATGTATCATAAAGATTAGCCTCAATTAGAGTTTCTTTGGAGAAACTCCAGACCTTTCTGACTTTCTACCATGGAAGGACATCATTGGTGAGAAGGGTTTTCCCTGCAGATTTGGACAAGAGTTACCTTGATCTGAGACTGCTGGCCCTTTGGTCTTGGACTTCCACTTATAGAGCGTGAGAGTTATTAAAACCACGTAGTCTACGGCATCTTGTTCTAATGGCCTGAGCATAATTAGACAACACAACTTGCCATTTGTGTGATACTAAAATCTTCCATGTATGTGCAAGTCTATTTTGATCTCTCTAGATTTGTTTCATCAGTCATTGTTTCTGTTTCTGCACCAATATCAAGCTGTCTCAATTAACACAACTTCCTAAGAAGTCTAAAGAATTATTGGGGTAAGTTTTTCTTCTGTTTTTGTTTTTTTGAGAACTTTCCTAGTTATTAATTACAATTTATTCTGTCATCTGAATTTTGAAGTAATGTTGCAGTAATGTTTTAATATTTAATGTCATCCAATGGAGAAGAAAATAAATAATTTCTAAATTTTAGAACTAAATGAGTAAATTGTATTTCTTCATTTCTGAGTCATCTTGGTGTCTGTAATATATACATATGTCTTATATTTGATAGACTTAATTATTTGTTTCCTACATGTGATTGATTGCAAGTTATATATTTATTTAAAACCCTTATTTCTGATTGTTGTTAGTATGTGGTGGTTTGAAAGAAAATGGCCCCCAAAGGGAGTGGCACTTATAGAAGGTTCCTCTTTGTGGGAGAAAGTGTGTCACTGTGGGGGTGGGATTTGAGGCCTCTTTTGCCCTACCTTCCCCTAGAGTGATTTCCAGCCGACCTCCTGTTGCCTGCCTATCAAGATGTAAGGACTCTCAACTTCACACCACGTCTGCCTGCCTGCTGCCATGCTCTACACCATAATGGTAAAGACCGAACCTCTGACTGCAAATGAACCTTCTACATTAAATGTTTTCTTTTTTAAGAGTTGCCATGGTCACGATGTCTTTTCACAGTAATAATAAAACGAAGACATAGTTCATCAAATATATTCTTTATAATAATTTTTTTCAACTTTACTAAATTTCTCTTTAAAATTCTTGTATCTGTAAGTACTTTTGAATTTTTGTATAGTCTTTAATATCACTTGCAAATACAAACAACTTTGCTTCTTCTTCTATTTGTGTGTGTGTGTGTGTGTGTTTGTGTGTGTGTTTAAATGTGAGTGTATGTGTTTGTGTAGTTATCTGCAGAATACAAAACTGGTGTTACAGGTAGTTGTGAGCTACCTAGTGTAGGTGCTTATACTCTGGAAGAATATCAAGCACTCTTAACTTTTGATCCATATCTCCAGTCTTGTGCTTTCATGGTTTTAGACCAAAAATATCTAGCACAATCTTAGAATTTTTTATTATGTTTTATTTCTGTATTAGTTTGCTTTTTATCCTTGTGATAAACACCATGACCAAAAGTGACTTTGGGGTGGTGGGAGAAAGGGTTTATTTCACCTTATAGCTTATAGTCCATGATGGGAAGTCAGGGCAGCAACTCAAGCAGGAGCTGAAGTAGAAACAATGGAAGAGTGCTGCTTAATGGTTTGCTCCCCATGGGTTGCTTAGCTTGCTTCCTTATACAACCAGGACCATCTTCCCAAGAGCAATATTGACCTCAATGTGCTGGGCCCTTCCACATCAATCATTAATTTAAAAAAAGTCCTACAGACTTGCCTATATGCAATCTAATGGAGGCATTTTCTCAATAGAGGTTCCTCTTTCCAGATGACTCTAGCATGCTCAAGTTGACAAAAACTAACCAAGACAACTGACAACCCCTTGTCTACTTGACACATCAAAATAAAACTATTAAACAATCTTTCATTTCTTGTTTCTTCTCAAGATCTCAATCTCAATGTCACAATATAAGATATTTCAACTTTTAAAAGCCCCACAATCTTTAAAGATTCAAATACTCTGAAAATTTAGCTCAGGGCAGGAGAGATGGTTCAATGGTTAAATGCTAGCTAGCAATATACCTGAGCCATAGGCCAAACAGCATGTAATTAATACAAGCCTTTGCATGATTATTTGGAACTAAGCTGCAGTGGGTCTTAGAGTGGATCTGAACCTCAGGAATAGGCCAGAAAGGCCAGGCCAGAAACTACATTGACCCTGAGGAAATATTGTCCAGATTGCAACTCACTGATACTTATGTCTTCTTTTTCTTATGCATTATTGCCGTATTTTGCATAAGAAGAAAAGTAAAATGACGTTAACAATGGTAAAAGCAACCTGGTGTAGAAAACTCATCTAGCAGCTGCCTCTGACCTGGGATGTTTCAAGTCCTGCAATGTTGATTTAGACAAACCAATGGAAATAAAATCAAGATTTTACCTAGCTTCAGCTCTCATGGTTTATATATTTCTCTCTCTTATAGCTTTACCTATGCAATAAAAGGCAGATTTTCTTTTAAGTAATATATTAAGATAAAACAAAAACTTTACACCTTAAAATTGGACAAAACAAACAGAAGCAAAATAGCCCAGGAATCAGAGACCCACATACTTGTTCACATACCCAGAAATCCCATAAGAAAACTAAACTGGAAGCATATATATAAATAAAAATATACATAAGTATTTATTTTCATGTATATATGTACACATGAAAGCCATCTACTGAAATAGCCAAATAATGGGAGAGACAGAGACCCAACAAAACATATCTTCTCATAAATGATGCTTCTGGTACCAAGATTGAATTTTTGGCTCAAAAGATATATATATATATATATGTGTGTGTGTGTGTGTGTGTGTGTGTATATTCTGTGTGAGCTCCTCCTGTATTAGGTTTTCATATTATCCCTCAAATTGCTCTGAATTTAATCTGTCTCTCCCCATATTTCCTCCTTTGTCTCTCTCTCCTCTTCCCCTCTCCACTTGATTCTTCTGTTCCAGCAATCCACACTCACTGTAACTATTGAATTTTTCTTTCCTAAGAAGATATATCTGTTCCCCCTAGTTCCTTACTTTGTATCCTCTGTGCTTCTAAAGACTGTTACAGCATGAAGTTTCTGGCCTGGGCTTTCCAGCCTATCCCCTAGGTTCAGACCTACTTGCAGGCCTGCTACCATTTTGCCCCAAATAATCACACAAAGGCTTATATTAATTTCATTTGATTGGCTTATAGCTCAGACATATTGCTAGCTAGCTCTTTCATCTTAATCTATTTAGCCATGTGGCTTGGTACCTTTTCTCAGAGAAGCATGGTTGTCTTCATTCTTCTGCATCTGCTGACATCTCTTCTAGTGTCTCTGCCTTGCTCTTCTTGTTCCCAGAGTTTTCTTAGTCTGGTAGTCCCACCCATATTTCCTGTCTGTCTTCTGGCCAGTCAGCATTTTACTAAACCAGTAAGAAGAACGAATATTTACAATGAACTAGAACATAATTCTACTATATTTTTTTCTAACACAATAACCCCAAAATCTAATTTCCTTTGTGTAGTTTTTTTTACCATTATCTATAACAACTTATAGATAATATTGTAAAAAAAGATAAACATTCATAATCCATTTTTTGGAAATGTGGGCATAGTTCTCTAGGCTACTTCCTGCTGAAATGGGGGTTCTGGCAATCCCTGGATCCCAAGGAAAATTTAGGATTATGGACAAATTCTTAGTGGAATAGTTTGTAAGGCTGAGTTACCTCAGTCAGTCTCCTTGAAGTTGTTTTTGATGAAGAGCTCAGAGGAAACTGCAGCAGAAGTGCTTTGAAATGCTGGATCATCTGGACCATCTGTTTCTACCAGAGACTTTTCAGTGGGTCTTCCTCAGTCAAACCTTATTTTAACTGTGAATAAATCTACAGTCTCTCATTTTCTGTGGAAGTAAAAAGAAAACCTGTTATCTATATTTTTTGATTTCAATTTTAAAGTCAACTCATTTACAAAATATATAGGTAGGATTAATCCAGCAGTTTTTTTTTTAGGATTTATTATTAAACTGTACAGTGTCTTCTTTTCTTTTTTTAATTATGAATAAAGAAGTCATATTTTCTATCTGTGTATATCCTTAAAATCAAATTTTTTTTAACAGCTTTTACTATTTTATTTATAGTCAAAAACTTAAAGACATGGCAATAATATACAGTATCCAGACACTCTTTGTAATTTCCATCTTTACATGGCTTATTATTATTTTTTACTGTCTTTCTCTTTAAAGAACTTTCTCTATTCTTTTTCTTTTTTCTTTTCTCTCTAAAGCCTATGCATATTTTAAAAAACACTGTAAACCATTTAGAGTTTTTTAAAAAAATCTGTCTCTACTGTATACCTCTTTTCTTTTTGTGTTTCTGACCACACCTTCGCTTGACTTGGAGTCAGCCACTCCCCTCTATTTCATGCTGTTTCTGACCACACCCTTAATCTGCTAAAGTGTATCTAGAATTAAAGGCTTTGATAGGGTGTTTGGCTGTCTCTACTCAGCTCTTAGTTTAGTTTAATAGAGAGTTTAGTTTTTTAGCTATTTGGCATACAGTTACCACTCTGGGGCATTTTATCATCCATATAATCACCAAGTAAAGCACCACCATCTGCTGCTAATGAACTTCATTTAAGTATTTGGCAGCAGGGCCTCTTAAAGAACTGCACAGTTTTTGCCTCTAAGGCTGAGTCAGAAAGCCTCACTTACAAAGGCTGCACTTCTGCTTGCCTCCAGCAAACAGGGTTTTCCCAAGAAAATGCTGCTACTAGAAGCTGTCTTTGACTTTCTTCCCTTTTTGCTTATAAGAGCAGTAACTTAAATCTGTCATAAGCAGCTTGTTGCTTACATCAAGGCTCCTATGAGACTTCAGGAACCATTTTTATTCCATCTTAAGCTGCACACAGCAAACCTGCCATTTTGTAATTCAAACCCATATGTCATGAAGGCTCTGTATCACAGCCCCTTGAGAGACACAATTTGGAAGCTTCTTTTGGCTTCATTTCTGTGCTTTAGAACCCTTTTTTAAGTTTTCTTCATCTTTATGTGGGTATACATGATCTATGTTTGTGAGCCATTTGTAATATTAAGTTTCTGGTCCAGCCTTTCTGGCCTAACCCAGAGGTGTGGACCAACTTGCAGCCTCACTGCCACTTAGCCCCAAATAATTACATGGGGGGCTTTTATAAATTTCATGCTGATTGACCTATGGCTCAGACATATTGCTAGCTAGCTCTTTTATTGTAACTCAATCTATTTCCATTAATCTGTTTAGCCAGGTGGCTTGGTACCTTTTCTCAGAGCAGCATGGTTGTCTTCTTTCCTCTGCATCTGTTGGCATCTATGCTATTGTCTCTGCCTTGCTCTCCCTGTTTCTAGTTTTCTTAATCTTATAGCCCCACCCACACTTCCTGTCTGCCTTGCCTTCTGGCCAATCAGCATTTTATTAAACCAGTAGGAAAGACAAATATTTACAGTGTTCCAGAACATAATCCCAGTACAGGTTGTAGCTTGGTTACCATTAACTTAGCAACAATTATTCATATGTAAGCAAATACATATTATATTTGTCTTTCTGGGTATGGGATACCTCACTCAGGATGATTTTTTTTCTAGTTACATTCATTTACCTGTGAATTTATTTATTTTATTCTTTTTAATGGTAGAGTAATACTACATTGTGTAAAAACACCAAATTTTCTTTATCCATTCTTCTGTTGAGAGGCATATAGGTTGCTTCTGGTTTCAGGCTATTAGAAGAGCAATGATCACTATGTTCTTGTAAATGAATACAAGTGCCCCTAGCAAACTGAATACAGGAACACATCAAAAAGATTATCTACGATTAAGTAGGCTTCATCACATTGATGCAGATAGTTCAACATATAAAAATGAATAAATGTAATTCATCTTACAAACAAATATAAAGAAAAAAACACATGATCATCTTATTAGATACAGAAAAGGCATTTTACAAAATCCAACACCTCTTAACCATAAAAAATCCTGGAGATATTAGAGACACAAGGGATGTAAATAAACACAATAGAGACACTTTACAGCAAGCCCACAGCCAACATCACCTTAAATGGAGAGAAACATAAAACCATTCTAGTACAATCAGGGACAAGACAAAGCTGTCCACTCTCTCCACATCTATTCAATAGCATATGTGAAGTCTTAGCTACAGCAATAAGACAACTGAAGGAGATATGGGAATAGAAATTGGAAAGGAAAAAGTCAAATTAGCTCTATTTGCAGATGATATGATAGTATACTTAAGTGGCCCTAAAAATTACACTGGAAAACTCCTACAGTTGACAAATACTTTCAGAAAAGTACCTGTATACAAAATCAACTCAAAAATCAATAACTTTCCTATATACAAATGAAAAACAGTTTGAAAAAGAAATCATAGAAACACTATCTGTCACAACAGCCAAAAATAATACAAAATTTCTTGGCATAATACTAACCAAGCAAGTAAAAGATTTGTATCATAAATTCTTTAAGGCATTGAAGAAATAAGTTGAAGACAATATCAGAAGTCAGAAAGATCTCTTAAGCTCATGGATCAGTAAGATTAACAGTGAAAATGGCCACTCTATCAAAAGCAATCTATTGATTTAATCCAGTTCCTATTAAAATTCCAACACAATTTCTCAAAGATCTTGAAAGAATAATCTTCAGATTCATCTGGAAATAAACAAACAAACAAAATTCAGGATAAGTAAAACAATCCTGTATAATAAAAGAACTTCTGGAAGTCTCACCATCTTCAATTTGAAGTTATTATAAAGAGTATGGTAATAAAATCAGAATGATATTAGAATGAAATAGACATTTTAATTGATGAAATTGGATTGAAGACCCAACATAACTACACATATCTATGGACACTTGAGTTTTGATAAGATATCATAAATATATACTGCAAAAGGACAATATCTTCAACAAATGGTGCTGGTCAAACTGGGTGTTTGCATGTAGAAGGATATAAGTAGACTCACACCCATTACCTTGCACAAACTTCACTTCAAGCAGATCCAAGACCTCAGCATAAAACAAGATATACTGAACCTGATAGAGAAGAATTTGGGAAACAGCCTTGAACTCATTGGCACAGGAAAAGACTTTCTGAACAGAATACCATGCACACAGGCACTAAGATCAGCAATCAAATAGAACCTTATGAAGCTGAAAAGCTTTCGCGTTTTACAGGATACTGCCATTTGGACTAAGCAGAAGTCTGTAAATGGAAAAAGATTTTTACCAACTACACAGTTGATAGAGGACTAAGATCCAAAATACATAAAGAGCTCAAGAAACTTGTGGTGTGAATGAAAATGGCTCCTAAAGAGAGTAGCATTGTTAGAGAATGTGACTTTGTTGGAATAGGCATGGCCTTGTTGGAAGAAGTGTGTCACTGTGGAGGTGGGCTTTGAGGTCTCATGTATGCTCAAGATACTACCAAGGGTCTCAGGCCACTTTCTGTCCTGTTACCTTCAAATCAAGATGCAGGACTCTCAGCTGCTTCTCCAGAACCGTGTCTGCCTGTATACCACTATGTTGCATCATGATGATAATGGACTAAGCCTATGAAAAATGTAAACCACCCCAATTAAATGTTTTTCTTTATGAGTTGCCATGGTCATGGTATCTCTTCACAACAATCAAACCCCAACTAAGACAGAAGTTGTAATTAGGAATGGGGTGCTTCTGTGTTTTTTGGACTTTGGTACTTGGGGTTAGGAAAGCAATGGAATAATTTAAGCATGGCTTAATGGGCCATACTAGTAGGAGAATGGAAAACAATGGTGGTGAGTGTGTTTAAAACTCTATGTGTGTGTGTGTGTGGGGGGCACTGGTTCAAGTGGTTTCAGTAGAGAAGAATTTTAGTATTTTTCTAGAGATCATTCTTGTAATATTTTGGTGAAAAATTGTGGCTGCTTTTTGTCTTTTCTGAAGAAGCTGTCTGAGGCTAAAGTGAAATTTGGATGAACTCCATGGCAGAGGAAATCTCTGAATAGCCTAGTATACTTAGTAATGTTTGTGCATATAAAGATTTATAATCAAAGGATCAAGCTGAGGAGAAAAGGAATACCAAGAAGTGGAATAGACCAAAGTCCTTTGTTCAAAGAGATAAACAAATTACAAAATGGAATAAATAGAGTGGTAACCTCAAAGCAAGAGTCTGCCCCCCCCACTTTCCAACTTGTGAAAAGGAATTAAAGAAAAGCTTAGAGCTTGGTATGTTGATGCACACATTTAATCTCAGAATTTGGAAGGCAGAAGCTGGCAGATCTCTGAGTTTAAACAGTTTGGTCTACAAAGCAAGTTCCAGGACAGTCAAGCTTGGACAGTGAAGGTAACCATCAAAAGCAGGAAGTTGGTGAAGATGTAATTGAGTAAGGAGCCATGTTCTAGCCCCATCAAGCAGAAGAACTTGGCATCTTTGGTCACATGATTCTGGCTTTAGAGTTAAGGCTAGAAGAAAGGGGTTATGGAATTTGCCTCCACTGCTAAGAGTTTTTCTAGCCATGTGTCTGGAGTGTCCTTGAATGGAGGCCCAGAAAGGCCATTTTTGTGAAGACGTGAAGGTGAAACAGATTGCCTTGGAGATCCCAAGATGTTAGAGATGCCAGAGTCATGGGATAAGTGCCAAGATAAGCTGCTAACTGGGAGTAAAACAAGCCTAAGAGAAAGAAGTTTGTTGCAGTTAACAAAGCTGAAATGATTGGAGATCTGAAGAGCATATTGACATTAGACATGGAAATGCTGAGTTTGGAGTTTGCCCAGCTTGTTTTAGGTCTTGATTTGGTCCAGTATTTCCTCACTATCTTTTTTTTCCCTACGTTTTGGAATGATAATGTATATCCTGTGTCATTATATCTTTATGTGATCTACAGGGGATTATAGTTAAGAGATTGCATGACTCTTAGAAGGGACTTTGAATTTTAGAGTTTTAAATATGTTTGAGACTGTTATAGACTATGGAAACTTTTGAAGTTGGACTAAATGCATTTTTGCATTATGATATGGCTACAAGCCTTTGGATGTCAGGGAATGGAATAAGCTAGCTTGAAAGAAATTGACCCCCAAAAGGAGTGGTATTATTAGGAAGTATGGCTTTGTTGGTGTAGGTATGGCCTTGCTGAAGGAAATGTGTCACTGTGGAGGCAGGCTTTGAGTCTCATAAATGCCCAAGATACCAACCAATATCTCAGACCACTTCTTGTTGCCTTTGAGTCAAGATATAGGAAATTCAGCTGCTTCTCCAGAACCATATCTACCTACATGCTACCATGTTGCACCACAACCATAAAGAACTAAACCTCTGAAAAATGTAAGCTACTTCAATTTAATGTTTTTCCCTTGTAAGACTTGCTATGGTCATGTGTAGTAAAACAGGCCCATAAGGTCAAGGAAATTGGCTCAAACCTGTTGCCAAGTCACGCACATAAAGTACTTCCTTATGATCCAACCTGGAGTCTGCCTGAGGGCCTAGCAACAGGTACTGCCCAGAGTTCCTGATCATGTGGAATCCGCCTAGCAACAGACATCTTGCTCAGCCAATGAGGGACGACCGTGCAATATCACTGGATTGTGACACAGCCTGGGTGCTGGGAGGCGGGTATATAAGGCTCTCCTCATTGTTAAATATCCTTTGCTTTTCAGCTGACTCGCAGGGTTTGTGTCATTTTCTCCACGCCTTTTCGGCCCCCTCCCCGAGGGAACTGTGAGGACACAGCAACATCTGACGCCCTGAACAGGGTTCTGATCGGTTCATCTCATTCACTGGTGCTGGACACTGCCCCAGAAAGGTGTATTTCAGTGAGAAGGCCCCTCAGTGTGGTGTTCTTTTGGCCTCTTCCACAGGTGAGCACTGAGACCCCCAATTGTTTACTTCTTTTATGTTGTTTGTTATTCCTTCTTCTTTACAGGTATATATTCACTGATGGCTTGCTTATCTTTTTCTTCTCTGCTCTCTTCAGCTCTCCTTTTCTTCTCTCATGTATTTTTCTCCTTTTCCTTTTCTTGAGAAGAGCCACCTTTTTCACCCCGTTTTTTTTTTTTTTTTTAAAAAATAAACTGTCTTCCTTTTCTCAGCAGCAGTTTTTCTTTCTTTCTTTTTGTGGCGTCATGGAGGTGGAGGTGTTAACAGCCGAGATGCTAGGAGCTGGGATCCGGCTCGGATCTTGGAGACAAGATGGCAGATGTACTGTGGAGCCTGCCTCCTCCTCTATGCTCTCTGCCTCACTGCTTGCTGCCTTCTCTTAGCGCAGCAGCACCAAGAAGAACCTCAGTGCCAGCCCATCCTTCCAGAGATCAGGGAGGCAGCCAGATCCAGTTGCAGCTGAAGTTGGGGCCAGGGTGAGAATGGCAATGATGGCAGTGGCATCTTGAGAACAGGAGACAGCAACCCGTTGTTAGGGGGGCGGGGATAGGCCACAGCCTTGTAGGGGAGAGAGGAGGGCATTCCCATAAACATTCTCTCTCTCTCTCTCTCTCTCTCTCTCTCTCTCTCTCTCTCTCTCTCACACACACACACACACACACACACACACACACACACATGACCTGGCAACAGGGCCAGAATACACACAGGGTGCAGCTTTGAGGCCAAGTCCCATGCACGACCCCCATCCTCAAGGAGCACTTGCCTTAAGGAACAGACAGACATCGAGCTGATGGCATAGCTGTAACACAAGCCCAGTCAACTTCTAGGGTGTCAGCCATGTATGGACCCAACAAGGAGGCAAGAGATGATGGCGAGGTTGCCGGTTTCCTAACCTCTGCCCTTCCTCTCATGGGCTGTGGGGCTGCGTTGGGTTGGGTCTGGCCATGCTGCACAGGCTTCTCAGAGTGGAGGCCGTGTAGGAGTGGGAAGACAGACTGAATAAGATAATGCTTCTGACTTCAGCCACCATCCAGGGGGCTCAGACAGAGGGCAAGAAACAGGGCATAGAGTCAGCCCCATTAGGGCAGGAACAAAGACTGTTTAGCTGAGCTTATAGCAGACTCCTGTTAGCCTCAGTTTTTTTTTTCCCCAAAGTCTAGGCAATTCTCCGTCTTGTTAGGTAGTTGAGAATAACACTGTACTTTTTTTCCTCGTTTTTTAATTATTAATAAAGTCTCATTTTATCCATGTATCCCCTTGTTCAAATGCCCTTCCCCTCCCGCCCCTACAAGTCTCTCTTCTCCCCATCTCCTCATCTCCTCCCCGGCAAGGACAGTAGGTCCCAAGGTCCCAAGGTGGCTTAGTTCAGCATCCACTCCAGGCAAATCCACTTTCCTCATCCCCACATCAAGACTGGGTCAAGTGTTCCTCTGGAGGGAATGGGCTCCAAAGTGCCAGTTCAAGGTGCTTCAGATCCCAAGCTGTTCAGTGGTTGTGGTTTGCAGCTTGGACATGCTTTGCTTTTTGTTTAGAGTCCACTAATGAGTGAGTACACCCCATGCTTCTCTTTCTGGGATTGTGAAATCTCGCTCAGGAGGATATTCTCCAAATCCATCCATTTGCCTGCAAATTATAGAATATCATTGTTTCTTACTTCTGAGTAGTACTCCATTGTGTAGATGTATCACAGCTTGTTAATCCATTCCTCAGTTGAGGGGCAACTAGGTTCTTTTTTTTCTCTTTCTTTTTTTTTTATTATGAATAAAGTCACATTTTCAATCTGTGCATATCCTTATTCAAGGTCTCTTCCCCCTCCCACCCCCTCCAGTCACTCTCTCTTCTCCACATCTCCACATCTCCTCCCCAGCAAGGGCAGGAGGTCCCAAGGTCCCAGTATTGCTCAGTTCAGCATCCACTCCTGGCAGATCCAGTTTCCTCACCCCAACATCAAGACTGTACTTCTGATCCTCCTGCCTTCACCTCGAAGTTCTGTGATTAGAGGTACGGGCTGCCACCAAACCTCATCATAGCCTGTGCCCCTATTTTAATTTTTCATGTCTCCTGTGTGTACATGGAGGCATGAGGTTGACATAAGGAACCACATTCCATTTCTCCTGTTTATTGAGGCCTGTTCTCTAAGTCAAAGGTGGAGCTCACTAATATGGCTAGTCTTGATAGCCAGCTTGCTCTGGGGATCTCAACTCTGCTTTCTGAGACTAGAATCACAGGCTAGTCAGCATGCCTGTGGGCCTCAGCTCTGGACTTTATGCTTGTGTAAGAAATGCTTTACAGGGGAATTTGCTACATTATAAGAGGGTGTGAACATGAGGAGTTTTTTGTCCTTAAGAGATCCTCTTGTCTCAGCCTCCCAAGTCAGTGAGGCCACAGTAGTCACAGTGTGAGTTGGCTCTACAATATAAGTGTAGCTCAACAGCCCCTGTACTATTGCTTCCTTCTCCTGACTATAACTACATGCACTAACAACCATCAGCACCTAAAAATTAAGCCAACTAACCTGCCTGGACATTAGCCAGCATTCCACATGGCTTTATCTGGCATAACTCTTTGATCATTTTTGCACCATAGGAAAAAGGAATAGTGATCATTACAATTTAGGGTGAGGCAACACTATTTTTACATAAGTTTCTTAACCTAAAAGGCTTCATCTCTTTCCTGAGGGCTCTTGTTCAAATTCTAACTTAATGTAAACATCAAGTGATACGATTGTAGTACCACCTTTATAGGCAAAAGGTATTTGACAAATCTTTGTTTTATGTACTGTGTAACTTAGATCATCTAAGCCAAGGGAAAATATAAAGGTGGTAGAATTTGCTTGTTAATAGATCATTTCAGGATACTTTTAAAAATAAAATTCACCAAAAAAAATAGATAAAATTCACCAAAGTTTTGCTACTGTTTAGCTAATAAAGTTTATGCTATTTTGTATCCTTTATGTCTTCAGAATGCTCTAGAAAGGAGTTCTACCTGAAACAACTTTTAAGGAGTTGCTTAAACTTTTGTTTTTTGTCTCAATTTAATAGATAATAAACTGGTTGTAGCCACTGGATACTAGCGAAGTTGATTAGATTCATAGTAACTGTCTTGTAGCACGACAGGTGGCAAATTCATAAGACTTTTATATTCAAAGTTACATTGTCCTCAGTCTTAAACATAAGATGCAATTATAGTGTGTACATTGGGCTTTGATTATACATATCACAGTATGCTCTATGATCTAGATTCAAAGTGTTTATTCTCCTCACCAGTTTAGCAGTGATAGCTCTTCCAGCACTACTTCCCATTCGTGCCAGTGGCGCTCATTCTCATTGCATGCTGACCTGTGGGAGGGGGGATGCTTGTGTTGTTTTCCTCAGAGTGCTAATATACCCATATAGGCCATAGGAAGAGATGTGTGCCTAGCCACAGATCAGCGTGCTTCCACAAATAAGGAAACAAACCAGAATGTGTGGGTGTATACTTCCCCTTTCTTGCTCTCATTGCCCCTCTAAAACCTGATGATTTGTGGATCCCCACTTTTCCTCATTTTGTTTGATGCCTTTTGAGGTAAGGAACATTAGTTTAGCACACTGAGAGCTAGCTAAAATTATTAAGGGTTTATGGTCAGCTAAGTTACTATATTATTTATTACATCTAACACACAAAATTTTCCAATTAAATCAGACAAGGGCAGAGGTTATGGACTTTGACTATTTTTGGAAAAGGTTTGGCATAATATAAAAAGATTGTTTGATCCTTTTTGCATTCTTACTTGTGTTTTGATTGGCAGGGTAGTGCTTTTAATCTTTCTCCTTTTTAAGAGTCTTCTACAGCACATCTGGCAACAATGGGTGGCCACCATGATGACTCTACAGGTGCTAATGGCTCTTAGATATCCAGCTCACAGCCTTCACAGGAGTTTATGTGTGCCTGGCTCTCTGAAATTCTCCAGGAATGGATGTTCTTTGAGGCCTGGTAGTCCGTGACAGGTAAAAGATAGTTAGGCAAGCTATCTGAGACAGGCACAGTTTAGTTGCTGAGCCCTCCTGAGGCAGGGCCAACAGGATCCGGGCAAAGAACTCTGACTCCCACTGAGCACCCATGTAATAAAAAAGAATGTATATGTAGTAGGACAGGCCTATAGGGTCATGGAAATTGGCTCAAACCAGTTGCCAAGGCATACACATAAAGTAATTCCTTATGAGCCAATTTGGAGTCTGCCTGAGGCCCTAGCCATAGACACTGCCCTGAGTTCCTGATCATGTGGAATCTGCCTAGCCACAGGTGCTATCAAATCTCTTGATCATGCCCAGCCAATGAGAAATGGCCATGCAACATCACCAGATTGTGACACAGCCTGAATTCTGGGAGGAGGGTATTTAAGGCTCTCTCCTTTGTTGGAGAAATGAGTTAGTCCTGGGCTTTTAGACTCCGAGGGCCTGTGTCACTCCCTTCCCCCTGAGGGAACTGTTAGGATCCAGCAATAGTACTCATGGCATCTTTTTACAGCAATAGAAACCCAAAGATATTTTTTTTAAATATCTACAGTCCTCTTTATTTAATACAACAAACACATAACATATACAAAAAGAAAAAACCACCCATGTAAAAGGTCCTGTCACAAAGGACAGACAGGAAACAAACCCAAAAATATTAAATATCAAGAAAAGAAATAACCCAATTTTAAAATGTAGTATAGTTTTAAACAGAGAATTCTCAAAAGAGGAAACTCAAGTGGTTGAGAAACACTTCAAGAAATTGTAGGGAAAAGGGGCCAGCCAAAGAAATCCACGCTGGCCCTGAACCCAGAGCCAGTGAAAGAAGCTCACCTTGGATCTAGGCTGGTCTAGAACTCACAGAGCTCTGCCTACTTCTTACTCGGAAGTGCTGAGATTAAAGGCATTCTCCACCATACCAAGGTCACTCCCACAGATTCTTAATCCAAAATAATATCACATTAATGGCCCTGATAGAGTCTTTGCTTCCCTCTGAAATTTCACAAGCCAGGCCTTCGTTATCTGATTTCTCTGCATTATCACCCATGCTTCCATAACAGCTCCTTAAGTCCAATGACTTCCATATCAAAGTTCCAAAGGACTTCCACAATCCTTCTTAAAACAATGTGGTCTGGTATATCACAGCAATATCTCATAAACTCAATAACAACTTCTGTCTTAGTTTTCTATCTATTGCTAAGATAAAACATATTGACTAAAAGCTTGTAGAGGAAAGGGGTTATTTTACCTTACAGTCCATCAGGAAGAAAGGACAGCATGAACTTAAGGCAGGAACCTGGAGGCAGAAACTGTAGAAAAGGCCAAGGAAGAATACTAACTACTGGCTTGCTCTTGCTAAGTTTGCTTTCTTAGACACACTCAGGGGCGGCACCACTCTTATATGCCTGTACTCTCCCACATCAACCTTTACTGAAGAAAATGCCTGACATGCCCATAGGCCAGACTCATGGAGGAATGTATTCAATTCATTTTTGTTTTTTTTTAGTTCATGTAATTTTATTTTTTTAAATTATGAATGAAGAAGTCACATTTTCTATCCTTGTATATCCTTATTCAAGGTCCCTTCCCCCTCCCACCACATCAGGTCATTCTCTCTTCTCTCCATCTCCCCATCCCCTCCCTGGGCAGGCCATCCCAAGGTCCCAAGGTCCCTATATTGTTTAGTTCAGCCTCCACTCCTGGCAAATTCAGTTTTCTCCTCCCAACATCAAGACTGAGTCAGGTGTTCCTCTAGGGGGAGTGGGATCAAAGGTGTCAGCCCAAGGTGTTTCTAATCCCAAGATATTCAGTGGTTGTGGTTTGCAGCTTGGGCATGGTTTGCTTTGTTTGTTTGTTTGTTTGTTTGTTTAGAGTCCACTAATGAGTGAGTACATCCCCTGCTTATCTTTCTGGGTTTGTGATACCTCGCTCAGAAGGATATTCTCCAAATCCATCCATTTGCCTGCACATTTTAGGATATCATTTTTTCTTACTGCTGAGTAGTACTCCATTGTGTAGATGTACCACAGCTTGTTAATCCATTCTTCAGTTGAGGGACATCTAGGTTGTTTCCAGGTTCTTGCTATTACAAATAATGTTGCTATGAACATAGTTGAGCTAATGCCTTTGGAGTATGACTGTGCATCTTTAGGGTACACACCCAGAAGTGGTATTGCTGGGTCCGTGGGGAGATTGATTCTCAATTCTCTGAGAAACCACCATACTGCATTTCAAAGTGGCTGAACAAGCTTACACTCCCACCAACAATGGAGGAGTGTTCCCCTTTATTCCGCATCATCTCCAGCATAGGCTGTCCTCTGTGTCTTTTATCTTAGCCAATCTAACAGGTGTTAGGTGGTATCTCAAAGTTGTTTTGATTTGCATTTGTCTAATGGCTAAAGATGATGAGCACTTTTTCAGGTGCCTTTCGTCCATTTGTAATTCTTCTGCTGAGAATTCCCTTTTTGGTTCTGAACCCCATATTTTGATTGGGTTATTCAGGGTTTGGGGCTCTAGATTCTTGAGTTCTTTATATATCTTAGAGATCAGTCCTCTATCACTTGTAGGGTTGATGAAGATCTTTTCCCATTCTGTAGGCTGTCGTTTAGTCCTATTGACAGTGTCCTTGGCTTTACAGAAGCTTCTCAGCTTCAGGAGATCCCACTTATTGATTGTTGGTCTTAGTGTCTGTGCCACTGGTGTTATATTTAGGAAGTGGTCACCTGTGACAATTCATAGAAGTGTATTTCCCACTTTCTTCTCTATCAAGTTCAAAGTGGCTGGGTTTATGTTGAGGTCTTTGATCCGCTTGGATTTGAGTTTTGTGCAGGGTGACAGGCTCAGATCTATTTGCATTTTTCTACACACTTCCATCCAGCTATGCCAACACCATTTGTTAAATATACTATCTTTTTTCCATTGAATGTTTTGGGCCTCTTTGTCAAAGATCAGGTGCTCATAGGTTTTTGTGTTAATGTCTGGATCCTCAATTCTATTTCATTGATCCACAAGTCTGTTTTTTTGACAGTACCAGGCTGTTTGTATTACTGTAGCTCTATAGTATAACTTGAAGTCAGGGATGGTGATGCCTCCTGAGGTTCTTTTGTTGAGCAAAATTGTTTTGGCAATCCTGGATTTCCTGTTATTCCAAATGAAATTGAGTATTGTTCTTTCAAGGTCCAAAAAAATATTGTGTTGGGATTTTGATGGGCAGTGCATTGAATCTGTAGATTGCCTTTGGTAGAATTGCCATTTTTACTATGTTGATCCTACCTATACAAAAACATGGGAGAGCTTTCCATTTTCTGATATTCTCTTCAATTTCTTTCTTCAGTGATTTAAAATTTTTGTCAAATAGATCTGATACTTCTTTGGTTATAGTTACTCCAAGGTATTTAATACTATTTGCAGCTATTATAAAGGTTGATGTTTCCCTTATTTCTTTTTCAGTCCTTTTATCTTTAGTGTATAGGAGGATTACTGATTTCTTTGAGTTAATCCTGTATCCTGCTACATTGCTGAAGGTGTTTATCAGCCGTAGAAGTTACTTGGAAGAATTTTGTGGGTCACTTATGTATACAATCATATCTGCAAATAAAGATAGTTTCACTTCTTCTTTTCCAGTTTGTATCTCCTTACTTATTGCTTTAGCTAAGACTTGGAGAACTATATTGAATAGATAAGGGGAGAGAGGACATCCTTGTCTAGTTCCTGATTTTAGTGGGATTGCTTTGAGTTTCCCAGGCAGGGGTCCTGTTTTTATCTCTTAAAGAGCTAGGATTAAAGGCATGTGCCACCACACTCAGCCTTGCCTTACCTTTTAATTATATGACTAATAGAAGAAACTATTAGCAATCGTTTAAATGATTCTATGAATGGAAATATCATCTCCCCAAATAAGTACTGGAATTCTAACTACCAATATCTCAACATGTGATATTATTGGGGGAGAGAGCCTTAATAAAAATAACCAAGTTAAACTGAGATCGCTAAGATGGGCCTTAGTGTTTGGAAAAAACTTGGAGGCAGGCATAGTGGCACATGCCTAATCCACCAGTAATGAGGCAGAAACAAGAGGATTGTATATGTTAAGTGAGTTCCAGGCCAGTGAGGGTAACATATTAAAACCTTGTCTTAAAAATAAGAAACAAAATACAAAGGAAGTTTGGGTACTCAGATAGAGATGCATAGAGAAATGACTGTGTAAAGAAATGCAGGAAGGTGATGGCCATTTATAACCCAAGGACAGAGACCGAGGACAAATTTCTCTTCATAGCCTTCAAAAAGAACTCAACGTACTTGGACTTTGGACTTCTATCTACAGATCATCGAGATGCTTTCTGTTGTTTAACTCATGCAGTAACCCAGTTTGTGGTGCTCTGTAAACCAATTTTAATAAATGAACTCCCATGACATACTTTCCTTCCAGGAAAAATGAACAATGTGTTATTTTCTGTCAGAGGGACTCTTCTCCCTTCTGTTCTGTGCCAGTCCTGTGGGATATCATGAACTAACAGACTCCTTGTGATTTATCCCAGAGTTTTCATGGTCCACTATTTCTCAGTCAGGATCTAGCTTTCTTTATTTCATTATCTGCTCACAAGGAACTCTCAGTGAGTTTAGCCACAACTCAAGACTGACAGTAATGCATCAGCATCAGGTACACTGCTAGCATGTAAACTACACACTCATGTAGATAACATCCTTATGGTTTCCAGACTTCCTAACACAATTATTTATGTTTGAAGATGGAGTGTCTGTCAAGCTTTGATGAACCATATAACATTCAGAGCCTTAAAGGCAGCTCAGATCAATCATTTGAATTTTCATAGTTAGATATTCAGCTTCTACCATGGCCCAGTATTAAACTATGGGCTATGTGATAGGGCTAGCATCTCTGGGAAGCAGATTATGAGGTAGTATATAGAGTGTTTGTCAGGGAGTTCCATTGGGGTTAACATATATACTGGTTAGTTTTAACTGTCAATTTGACACAATCTAGAATCCCCTTGGAAGAGTATCTTTATTTTTTTTAAAAAAATATTAGATGTATTTTTTTATTTTATGTATGACTGTTTTGCCTGCCTGTATGTATGTGCACTGTGTACAAGTCAGAAAAAGGCATTAGGTCCCCATCTAACAGGTGGGTTCTGGATATAGAACCTGGGTTTTCTGAAAGAGTAACAAGTGCTCTTAATTACCAAGTCATCTTTCTGGCCTCTGGAAGAGAGTCTTAATGGGGAATTATCTATATCACACTGGTCTGTGGGCTTGTCTATGGGTGTTGTCCTGATGGAGGTGTGAAGATCCGCTCTGAATGTGGGTAGCACTATTTTATGGGATGGGCACTGAACTGTACAAGAGTCAGGAAAAAGCTATCTGAGTATAAGTAGAGAGAAAGCATCAAGGATCTATGCATTCATTCTCCATCTTTTCTTGCCTTTGGATGCAATGTTTTATTCATTAATTATTTATTACCTTGACTTTCATTCAATAACGTACTGTAACCTGGAATTGTAAGCCAAAGAAGCTCTTTTTCTATGAGTGTTTTTTTTGTCAGGATGTTTTTCTCACAACAGAATAACAAGAACTTTGTGGCTAGGAGCTGATGGATAGGATTTATGCAAACAGCAGTGGGCGCTGTAGAGCAAAAACCCGATCCCTTGACCTGTGCTGCCTGAGGCTGCAAGAACAGCCCACTCTTTATTTTCCTAGCTCGAAGGCCACTGAATGTGGTCTGTCCCAGGAGGGGTGTGATTTGGGCGGATCCCAGTTGAGCAGTGGAATGGTGCCTGAGGGCAGCACTTCTACTTCCATCTGCAATCTCTAAAACAGCTCTGCATTGGAACAAGAACTGAGTGGTGTTTCTTCACATCTACCTTCCCTGACACTCATCCTTTTCATATTTCTTCAGGGAACAAATTTTTCTTGATTCTCATAGACTTTCTTTCCTGGGAGAAACTTGAAAGAAACTGAAATGGTCTCAGTGTTAAAACTAACATTCTCTTCTCTCTGTCACCCAGTCTCTGTTTCTTCTTAACATCCTTTAGCAAGTCTGCTGGACAGAGTGGCTTATTTGATGGCAGGACCAGCACCTTCACCTTTGAGAGACCTCAGCCCTGGCCATCATGCCATGCCATGCCCTTCCCAATCTGTGATTGTTGTGTTTATCACTTGGGCCTAATTGGCACTTGCTGGGTGGGGGGTGGGGGTTGGGGGGGAGAGGTGGTGTCAGTTGCGTGTCACACTTTCCTTTCTCCTCTTGTCTAATGGCAAATCTACTTCTTTATAATCTAGATCAGTTCTCCTGCTAAAATGCTGAGTCAGTTTTTACTCCTGCCACTCTAGTCATGTGAATCCCAGTGAACTGAGGCCACTGCATTAGCCCATCCTATAGTGAGAATTTTGCTATGTCTCTTCATAAAAACTGTTTTCACTTAGGAGTTAATATTTCCAACTCTGTAAAGAGTTTCAGAGGAAAAAAATTCATAAATTCCTCAAGTGTGTCATTGGGGTTACAGATAATGGGGGCCATTTCTGCCACTTAAAGGATTTAATACGGACTTATACTGCTGATAAGATCCACACCTGGCTATGGGAATGTATTATAACTTTTCAGAATTTCACATATTCTTTGCCTCAACGTCCCTGCAAGCAGACTATGTGCACCCTGACATACTCTCAGGGACTTTAGTATAAGGCTATTCCTTGTTACAAGCTGTCCTTCTTGCCTCCAGCCTGTGACTTAGTTACAAACACTCCAGTGAAATCCTTTCCCACATGTTGGTCATATATTCCTCACTGACCACCAATAAAAGAATTGCATAAACCTTTCTATTCTACTGATTCTCCCCCTGCATGGTAAACATGTCCCTTCAACACTTCCCTTATGTTCCTTTATATTTTGTACCTTCTTTTGTAGAACCTCTAAGCATATTAAATAATTTAATTCATATATATCTCCTAGTATAATTTCTCTAGTTGAGCTGGAGTGCTCTTAAAGATTCTGCAGAGGCAGTTACTCACCCTTCATGACACAAGAAGCAGCTGGCTCAGCCCTGGTAAGCAAGGCACACACATCATTTTTTATCACTGCACTGCACCCTCTTTGTTCACATGTTCAAGCCAGTAGTGGTCCATTTAATCTGAATTCAACTAAACAATCCATCTTGTCTACTTTGGTTAGAGTACCATGTATACCTTCTAGTGGCCATTAATTTACGATGTATCATTTTGTGTTGATGCTCATGATGGTCAACACATTTCTAAGATAGAATTCCTTATATTCTACTTCCCAGCATTCTAGGGCCTTTGCCAGGCACCCAAGTCATTTACCATTAAACATGAAACTACTTACATTTCAGCCTTACATGTTTGGGTCCATACAAATAGATATCCAAGCTCACCCCCTAAATTTCTGCCCAGCTTCATGGGATTTATCATCTAGTGAGGCTCTGCTTTGGCTGACATTAATTTTCAGTTTGCACAAATATACCAAACTGATCCATTCATAAATTAAATTGTCTCGCTCTTCACTGTCAGCTAGTCACAAAGGTTCCCTTACATAGGGAGATATGAGATGAGTTATGGGCTGAGGCAAAAGTGCCAGTGCAACAATATAACCATTCTCAGACATTGTATCCTCTAGGTGTCCTTGTGCTTAATCCCATTTGCACCGTGCACATGTTGGATTGTCTCTTGTTCCATATTGTGACTGTTACAACTCTGAGGAGGGTTTGAGAGGTATCCTGATGGTTTTGGAAGTCAGGCTATACCTGAAGCTGGGGTGGTGCAGTGGGCGAATGGTCTTCCTGGAGGATATAGCCATCCTGCTCCTCTCCCGGAGAGTCTGTTACAACTGAGGTTTCTCAACCCCCTCAAGGGGACTTTCCAGCAGAGCTCTGTTTCTTCTTCTTTTGGGCCCAAGATGTTGGTTCATTTGCTTCACTCTGCTGAAGGGGATACCCCTACAGAAATGTATCAATCTCCTCCCGCTCTGGTGAAAAGTTGTTACTTTTTTCTTCTCCACTTTGCTCAGTCCCCTGAGGGGACATGTCTGCAAGATTTTTCTGCTCAGTCCTCCAAGGGACATCTAAGTAAGTTCTTCTCTGCGCCAGTGAATGTACATCTTCACCCAAGACTCTTTTGAGAAAGAGATTTATTTAGAAAGGAGGAGTCCAAGAGAATGGCTGCCTCTACCAGGATGGGAAAAAAGAGCCAAGAACTGAATAGGTAGAGGAATTCATATAGGGGTTCTTCTCTAGGGATACTCAAGGATTGGTTAATTATTCCTGCTCGGGGATTGGTTAGTTTTGTTGGCCATAGACAGAGATGGCTGTTTCTTTCACTGGTCTTTTAAAGCTTTTGGGCTCTAATATTAAGGCCAGGGCATATTTATTTTACTGGCTCTGATTCTAGGAACCAAGAGTGTTTCTTTGGTACCAGTTTCAGAGTCAGGGCATGTTTGTTTTGGGTTAAGGGACAAAGTGTTTCTTTCACTGGCTTAGATCTCAGTTTCAGGCTGTATTTCTTTCACTGGCACTTTTTAGTTTTTGGACTTTAATTCTAAGGCCAAGGCATATTTATTTTTACTGGTTCTGATTCTAGGGACCAAGTGTGTTCTTTGGTACTAATTTTAGAGTCAGATCATATTTATTTGTTTCTGGGTTAAAGGATAAAGTGTTTCACTGACTCAAGTCTCAAATCCAGGGAATATTTCATTCATTAGTTTCAGGGCCAGGGTTGGGTTCTTTGGATAACCTCCTTTTCCTAGACATCTTATGACTTGACAGTTCTGACCAAACTCAGGTAGTAGTATGTAGTTTTACTCCCATACTTGTTTGGTGTCTCTCTATCAGACAAAATAGCACAATTGTTGATACATATAGAAACTGTGCAAAGAGCTGTATGAGAATGTGTAAGAGCAATGTAAAATGTTATGTGATGAGAGAGCTATGTGTTTGAGATGAATAGCTATGGCTGTGTGGAGATTTGTAACTATGTGGAGGCAATGAAGATGAAACTGTATAAAAGGAGATATAGAAGAGTAATGTATATAAAAGAAAGATATGAAAACATGTGAGAAGAGATGTAACTGTGTATAGAGATGTATGACCATATGTATGGAAAGTATGATATGTAGTTGTATGTATAGAATGCAGCAATGTAGAGATATATAACTGAATGGAGACAGAAAAAATCAGAGACCATTTTTAAAAAGTAAAAGAGAAAGTTACTATAAAAAAAGGTGTGTAAGATTCCTTATTTTACCAGTCAGTTAGATAGTTCATAATTATCCCAGATAAAAAAGTTTCTTATCCAATCTCTTTGCTACTCTGAGACATTCCTTTTATTGCTCTGAAGCAGATCATGAGAGCTGGCCTCTCAAGGTCCACATTACCTGATGACTTCCTTATAAAGGGGTCTAAGACACGTTAGACCTCTGTCTCAGTGTCAATTGGCTTTATGTCTAACAGTCCTTGAAATCTTTAGACATTATTCTTTCCTT
The DNA here is from genome assembly GCA_004025045.1 of Sigmodon hispidus. Lineage (NCBI taxonomy): Eukaryota > Metazoa > Chordata > Mammalia > Rodentia > Cricetidae > Sigmodon > Sigmodon hispidus. Next base: position 131,916 of record PVIH01004451.1, read on the forward strand.
TGTAAACTCTTTCAAAAGTAAAATGCTTTAGTTTCATTGAGAGGAAAAGCTAAGGGGATCATTTATATGTTCACTCATCATACTGTCCACGATAACCAGAGTCCATTTTCTTAATGTCTAGTTTCCCTTCAAATGATGGGTTTTGATATGAAAACAAACTGAAGAAGGAAACTGGGCAAACAGATATGACTTTGTTTGAGCATCTTTTAAACCTAAGAATTATTCATTTTTTCTTTAACACTTCAATTTGTTTGTTATGCAACTATCATAAGACATAATGATCTCTATAACTCTCTAAAAATAAAGAATCCATACACAATCCCTGAACTTTGCCAGTTATGAAGGTGAATCTCTGAATTTAGATGATTGCCAATACCTGACTTCACAGTATTGTTTCCACTGCCATCATTGAGCCTAATATTATAATGGTGTCTCCTACCATCAACCCTGATCTATGTAAAATAGCCATTATTGAATTGATAATATCTTTGTCATTCTTATATCTGCCTTACTGATTTGGGACTTGTTGACCCTTGGGTCATCTAAAGGATCACAATTATTTGGTAGACATTGTTGCATGGAAGTGATTGTAAATTTTATCTAATAAAGTTTTAAAACTGAAGGTTGACAAAAAGTTAGCAAAATATGATTTGAGGGCATGTATGTAAGATATTTTTGGAAAAGATGAACATTTTGATCAGTAGATCAAGTAAGGAGAAGCTATATTCACCAATGTGAGTAAGAATTATGTTCTCTGAGAGTTTGCATAGAACAAAAAGGTAGAAGAAGAATGAATTCTTTGTTTCTATCACACATATGCACATTATATTTTCTGCTGTCAGACATCAGAATTTGTAATTTGTGGACTTAGAACACCAGGACTTTCATCCCTGGGTTTTCTTGTTTCTCAGCTGGCAGATGCCAGCCAGTGGAACTTTTCAAATCCTATAATTGCATGGTCATATATATATATATGCATATACATATATTATGTATTTGTGATGAATAGTTTTAAATAAACTTGACCCAAGCTTAAGACATTTGAACTCCACATTAACACCCCATTTGTTGGACACTCCCATATACTAATCATATCCCAACCCCCAAACTGTCCCATTACCCTGAAACTGCAGTGGCTACCAGAGATCTACAGTTCACCATCCCCTATTGGAATAAGAGCTTGTACTGTTTTAAGAACTCCCATTAGACCAAGAACAGCTCACTGAGACATAGAATATGATACCTCCTAGTGGACAAGAGCTCAGATTAGACCAAGAGAGGCTTCCTGAGACACAGACACAGCCAGAGCAGATTGTACCAAGAACAGTTCCCTGAGATATAGACAACTCCTGCATCGATCTGAGGAAGCAATGGGCAGATGCCAGTGCAAGAGTACATATGACATCATAAGGAACAATATCGCACCATCAGAATCTAAGGATTTTACAACAGTAAGACCTGAATATGACAATGTAGAAGAAACAGAAGGAAATGACCTTAAAAAACAACTTTATGAAGATAATAGAAGCCTTAAAAGAGGAGATAAAAAACTCCCTAAAAGAAACAGAGAAAAAGACAAAAAAATTGGAAGGGATCAATAAATTCTTTAAAGAAAATAAAGAAAACCAAGAAGAAGCAATCAATAAAGTTAAAAAAAACAGTTCAAGATTTAAAATGGAAATAGAAGCAATAAAGAAGACATAAATGAGGGGATGCTGGAAATGAAAAGTCTGAGTAAACAAACAGGAACCGCAGATACAAACATAACCAACAGAATGAATAGAAAGAAGAGAGAGAATCTTTGGCTTTAAAGATTTGATAGTGGAAATAGATATGAGAATCAAAGAAAACATGAAAGCCAATAAAGTCATTACACAAAAGGTTCAGGAAACCTGGGACACTATGAAAAGACCAAATCTAAGAATAGTAGGAATAGAAGAAGAAGAATACCAGCTCAATGGCACAGAAAATATATTCAAGAAAATCATAGAAGAAAACATTCCCAGTCTCAAGAAGGACATGCTTAGAAAGATACAAGAAGCTTTACAGAACACCAAATAGACTAGAATCCACCTCCAAGTCAGCTTGCTACATAATAATCAAGTAGCTAAACCTACAGAATAAAGAAAGAATTTCAAGACCTGCAAAGGAAAAAGGCCAAGTAACTTATAATGGCAGACCCAGTAGAATAACATTTTTCCATTATTATTATTATTATTATTATTATTATTATTATTATTATCATTATGAACAAAGAAGTCACACTTTCTAACCTTGTATATCCTTATTCAAGGTCCCTTCCCCCTCCCACCATATCAAGTCATTCTTTCTTCTTCACAAATCCTCATCCCTTCCCTGTGCAGGCTGCAGGCAGTCCCAAGGTCCCACTGCTCCAATATTGCTTAGTTCAGTCTCCACTCCTAGCAGATGCAGTTTTCTCCCTCCTCCCTCAAGAGTGAGTCAGGTGTTCCTCTAGGGGGAGTGGGATCCAAGATGTCAGTCCAGGATGTTTCTGATCCCAAGCTGTTCAGTGGTTGTGGTTTGCAGCTTGGGCATGCTTTTCTTTTTTCTTGTTTGTTTGTTTGTTTGTTTGTTTGTTTAGAGTCCATTAATGAGTGAGTACATCCCCTGCTTATCTTTCTGAGTTTGTGATACCTCACTCAGTAGGATATTCTCCAAATCCATCCATTTGCCTGCACATTTTAGGATATCATTTTTTCTTACTGCTGAGTAGTACTCCATTGTGTAGATGTACCACAGTTTGTTAATCCATTCTTCAGTTGAGGGACATCTAGGTTGTTTCCAGGTTTTTGCTATTACCAATAACGCTGCTATGAACATAGTTGAGCTAATGCCTTTGGAGTGTGACTGTGCATCTTTAGGGTATATGCTCAGAAGTGGTATTGCTGGGTCCTTAGGGAGATTGATTCTCAATTTTCTGAGAAATCACCATACTGCATTCCAAAGTGGCTGAACAAGCTTACACTCTCACCAACAAGGGAGGAGTGTTCCACTTGCTCTGCATCCTCTCCAGCATAGGCTGTATTCTGTGTCTTTTATCTTAGTCAATCTAACAGGTGTCAGATTGTATCTCAAAGTTGTTTTGATTTGCATTTGTCTGATGGCTAAAGATGATGAGCACTTTTTCAGGTGCCTTTCAGTCACTTGTAATTCTTCTGCTGAGAATTTCCTTTTTAGATCTGAACCCCATTTTTTGATTTGGTTATTCAAGGTTTTGGGCTCTAGATTCTTGAGTTCTTTATATATCTTAGAGATCAGTCCTCTATCACTTGTAGGGTTGGTGAAAATCTTTTCCCATTTTGTAGGCTGTCATTTTGTCCTATTGACAGTGTCCTTGGCTTTACAGAAGCTTCTTAACTTCAGGAGATCCCACTTATTGATTGTTGGTCTTAGTGTCTGTGCCACTGGTGTTATATTCAGGAAGTGGTCGCCTGTGCCAATTCGTAGAAGTGTATTTCCCACTTTCTTTTCTATCAAGTTTAAAGTGGCTGGATTTATGTTGAGGTCTTTGATCCACTTGGATTTGAGTTTTGTGCAGGGTGACAGGCACGGATCTATTTGCATTTTTCTACACACTTCCATCCAGCTATGCCAACACCATTTGTTAAATATACTATCTTTTTTCCATTGAATGTTTTGAGCCTCTTTGTCAAAGATCAGGTGTTCATAGGTTTTTGGGTTAATGTCTGGATCCTCAGTTCTATTCCATTGATCCACAAGTCTGTTTTTATGCCAGTACCAGGCTGTTTTTATTACTGTAGCTCTATAGTATAACTTGAAGTTAGGGATGCTGATACGTCCTGAGGTTCTTTTGTTGAGTAAAATTGTTTTGGCAATCTTGGCTTTCCTGTTATTCCAAATGAAATTGAGTATTGTTCTTTCAAGGTCCAAGAAATATTGTGTTGGGATTTTGATGGGCATTTAATCTATTGATTGCCTTTGGTAGAATTGCCATTTTTACTATGTTGATCCTACCTATCCAGGGAACATGGGAGAGCTTTCCATTTTCTGATATCCTCTTCAATATCTTTCTTCAGTGACTTAAAATTTTTGTCAAATAGGTCTGTTACTTCTTTGGTTATAGTTTCTCCAAGGTCTTTAATACTATTTGCTGCTATAATGAATGGTAATGTTTCCCTTATTTCTTTTTCAGCTCTTCTATCTTTAGTGTATAGAAGGGCTACTGATTTCTTTGAGTTAATCTTGTATCCTGCTACATTGCTGAAGGTGTTTATCAGCCATAGAATTTACTTGGAAGAATTTTGTGGGTCAGTTATGTATACAATCATATCATCTGCAAATAGAGATAGTTTCACTCCTTCTTTTCTAATTTGTATCCCCTTAATCTCCTTTTGTTCTCTTATTACTTTAGCCAAAACTCCGAGAACTATATTGAATAGATAACGGGAGAGAGGACATCCCTGTCTAGTTCCTGATTTTAGTGGGACTGCTTTGAGTTTTTCTCCATTAAGTTTGATACTGGCTGTCAGCTTCTTGTAAATCGCCTTTATTATATTTAGGTATTCTCCCTGTATTCTTGATCTCTCCAGGGCTTTAATCATAAAAACACTAAGAGATCACTGTTGCCAGCCCAGACTATTCTACCCAGCAAAACTCTCAGTCACCATAGATGGAGTAAACAAGATACTTTATGATAAAGCCAGATTTAAATAATACCTATCTACAAATCCAGCCTACAGAAAGCACTAGAAGAAAATCTCGAAACTAGATACACTCATGGAGCAACAAGAAATAAGTAATCACACAGAAAGAAACCCCAAAGAAGGAAAACACACACACTACCACTCAAAATAACAGAAATTAAAATCACTGGTCAGTAGAATCCCTGATATCATTGAACTCAATTCATCTATAAAAAGACACAGGCTAATACCATAGATGTGAAAACAGAATCCATCCTTCTACTGCATAGAAGAGACATACATCAACTTCAAAGAGAGACACTGACTCAGAGTAAAGGGCTGGGAAAAGACTTTCCAATCAAATGAATTTAAGAAACAGGCTTGTGTAGCTATCCTACTATCTAACAAAATAGACTTCAAACTAAAATCAATCAAAAGAGATTAGGAAGGGCATTACCTACTCATCTCAGAAAAAATCCAGCAAAATTAAGTCTCAGTTCTGAACATTTATGCTCCCAATACAAGGGTACCTACATATGCAAAAGAAACACTACTAAAGCTTAAACCTCGCACATCAATAGTGTGGGAAGCTTCAATACACCACTCTCATCATACAGAAATTTAATGAACTTTTTCTAAAAGTGACCACAAACTCAGTTATAAAGCAATATGAATAGATACAAAATAATGAGAATAACCCTTATATCCTATCAGACCACCATGGACTAAAGTTAAATACAACAACAACAAAAACCACAGAAAACCTACAAACTCATGGAAACTGAACTTCTCTCAATTGAACCACCTCTGGGTCAACAAAGAAGTAAAGAAAGAAATTAAAGACTTCCTAGAATTCAAGGAAAATGAATCCACTACATACCCAAACTTATAGGACACAATAAAAGCAGTGCTAAGAGGAAAATTCATAGCACTTAAGTGCCTACATAAAAAACTTGGAGAAATCTCATGCAAGAGACTTAACAGCACAGCTGTAAGCTCTAGAATAATTAGAAGCAAACTCACCCAGAAGAAGTGGATGGCAGGAAATAATCAAACTCATGGCTGAAATCAATAAAATTGAAACAAAGAGAAAAATACAAAAAAATCAATAAATCAAAGAGTTTGTTCTTTGAGAAAGTCAATAAAGTAGACAAAGCTTTATCTAAACTAGCCAAAAAGCAGAGAGAGAGAGATTACCAAATGAACAAAATCAGAAATGAAAAGGAGAATACAACAATAGACACTGAGGAAATCCAGAGAATCATTAGGTCATACTTTAAAAACCTGTACTCCACTAAATTGAAAAACCTAAAAGAAATGGGCAGCTTTCTGGACAGCTACCACTTAGCAAAATTAAATTAAGACCAGATAAGTGACCTAAATAGACCTATAATCCCCAAGGAAAAATCCCAGGGCCAGATGGTTTTAGTGCTGAATTCTTCCAGGTTTCCAAAGAATAGCTAATACCAAATTGTTCCACACAATAGAAACAGAAGCAACATTACCAAACTCTTTCTATGAGGCTACAGTCAACCTGATACACAAACCACAAAAAGATGCAACAAAGAGAACTACAGACCAATCTCCCTCATGAACATTGATGTGAAAATTCTCAATAAAATACTGACAAAACAAATTCAAGAACATATAAAAAAAATCCTCCACCATGATCATCCCAGGCTTCATCCCAGAGATGCAGGGATGGTTCAACCTACAAAGCTCTGTCAATGTCATCTATCACATAAACAACTTGAAAAAACCCCCACATGATCATCTCACTAGATGCTAGAAAACCTTTGACAAAATCCAACACTTCTTTATGACAAAGGTCCTATAGAGATTAGGGTTGCAGGGAAAATACCTAAATATAATGGAGGCAATATACAGCAACCAGACAGACAACATCAAACTAAATAAAGAAAAACGCAAAGCAATCTCACTAACATAAGTAACAAGACAAGGATGTCCACTCTTCCCATATCTATTCAATATAGTTCTCAAAAGTTTTAGCTCAAGAAATAAGACAATAAAAGGAGATCAAGGGGATACAAATTGGAAAGGAAGAAGTCAAACTATCACTATTTGCAGATGATATGATTGTGTACATAAGTGACCCTTAAAATTCTACCAGAGAGCTCCTGCAGCTGATCAACACGTTCAGCAATGTAGCAGGATACAAGGAAAATCAATTTCCTTCTTATAGACAAATTATATAAGGACTGAAAAAATCAGGGAAACATAACCCTTTACAATAGCTGCAAAAACTATTAAGTATCTTGGGTATTATTCTAACCAAATGAGTGAAAGACCTGTATAACAAGACCTTTAAGTAATCAAAGAAAGACATTGAATATTGGAAAATCCCATGCTTTTGGATAGTTAGGATCAACATAGTAAAAATGGCCATCTTACCAAAGGCAATCTACAGATTCAACACAATACCCATCAAAATCCCAACAATTCTTTACAGAACTTAAATGAACAATACTTAGTTTCATATGGAAAAACAAAAACTCAGGATTGCCAAAACAATTCTGTTCAATAATAGAACTTTGAGAGGCATTCTGGCAGGTCTAAGATGGAATCAGAGAATCATTTTGATTTTTATTTTTCTGATGGATAAGGATGTTGAACATCTCCTTAGGTGTTCCTTGGCCATTTGAGTTACTTCTGTTGAGAATTCTCTGTTTAGATCTGTACCCTCATTTTTAAATTGGATTATTTGGTATTTTGATGACTAGTTTCTTACATATGGACCCTGAGCTTTTTTTCTTAGTTGACAGTCTTTTAATGATTGCTTCTATTTCCTTTGGGGATATGGGTCTACTTAAATAGTTTATCTGATCTGACTTATCTTTATCAAAATTGTATGTATCAAGAGGTTTTACCATTTCTTTTAGACTTTCCAATTCTGTGAAGTACATGTTTTTGACGTATGAGCTAATGATTCTCTGGATTTTCTTGGAGTGTGTTGTTATGTCCCTCTTTTTACTTCTGATTTTGTTGATTTAGGAATTATCTCTCTGCCTTTTAGTTAGTTTGGATAAAAGCTTATCTATTTTGTTAATATTCTTGAGAACCAACTTTTTGTTTCATTGATTCTTAACATTATTCTCTTTTGGTTTTGTTTCTATTTTGTTGATTTCAGCCCTTAGTTTGATTATTTCCCACCATCTACTCTTTTTAGGTGAGCTTGCTTCTTTTTGTTCTAGAGTTTTCAGCTGTGCTGTTAAGTCACTAGTGTGAGATCTCTTCAAATTCTTCAGGAAGGCATTAGTGCTATGAACTCTTAGCACTGCTTTCATTGTGTCCCATAAGTTTGTATATATTGTGTCTTCATTTTTTTTAAATTCTAGCAGACCTTTAACTTTTTTCTTTATTTATTTCCTGACCCAGTGGTAACTCTTTAGAAAGTTGTTCAGTTTCCATGACTTTGTAGGCTTTCTGCTGTTTTTGTTATTGTTGAAATCCAGCTTTATCCATGCTGGTCTGATATAATAAGGAGATCTTTTCTTCTTCTTCTTCTTCTTCTTCTTCTTCTTCTTCTTCTTCTTCTTCTTC